>ML807942.1:160974-172427 GCA_009831015.1 Picea engelmannii
AGATTTCTGTATGAGATTTTGTAAAGAAAATGACTCTTTGGTGAATTGGAATGAAATAAAGGATTTCTTTATGTCTCAACTGTCTTGATTATCATATTGGTGTCTTTACTTATGTTCTTACATTTATTTCAGCAATTGTTATATTCAAAAAATTACATAAAAAGTAAATTTCCAGCAAGATTTTTGTTGATAAAAGACTAGCCTAAGCACTCGTAATTAATACTTGTGAGTTAGGATGTTATTTTTGTTGGCTATAAACATAGGGTGATATTCCCATCTACTTTTCCTTAGCCAAGTAAAGTCTAAAAATGCTTGAGTAAGATCAATCCATATCTTTTCCTCAACACCCATAAAACTTATATTCCCTCACCCCTAACCCTGATCCACCCTAACCCAAGTAATCTCTAACCCCCATAACCCCTAACATTTAATCCCCATAACATCTAATCTCTCACACACCTATTTGTTTTAACCCTTAGCACCTACAATCCCTAACCCAACAATGTCCTTGAATCCTTATAACCCTAATCCCTTGACACATAAACCCTCACCCATATAATAACGCCATTTTATTATTTCAATTAACTAGTTTTCAATATTGTTTCCATATTGTATAAACAATGATGGGTTCATCGAGTTCTTCATCTTCATTTAATTCAGATTCTGTCTTGTTAAATTCATCTAGAAATAACCTGAATTTCATAAATGAAAAAAATCATATATTTTTACAAGAATACTTTTGATGTCTACTCATAAGTATTGTCTTTGTATTGTTTTTTGTGTAGAGGAGACATGCATGAGTTCTAGTTCAATATCAAGTAGTTCTTCATCCAGTACGAGCTCAAAGCAATCTACTAGTTCATCCTCTACTTAAGATGTAAGTTCATCAATTTATTAATTATTTCATAATAATTGGTTAAATATGACAAACGCATATTTATTTTTTCATGCTTATTACGCTTATTATCTACGGATTGGAAATCCAACTCAAACCATCTCTCATGCCAACACTTCAGCACCACATATTGGAAGGAATGTATGTAAATTATTATTATAAGTAATATAGTTTATGAATTTATGATAAGGTTTTTCATGATGACTAGTAATGTCAATATGTTTGTTTATTTGTATATGATTTGCATGAAACTGGTGAGAGTTCCCCAACTTCTTATCTTGATACATTTCATCCTAGGATTAGAATCACACATCAAAGGATATTAACCGAAATACACAAGCACAACAAACCTTGATCAAAACCTAGTGCATCTAAAGATCAACTTTTTATAGGAAATTGTGATATGCCATTTTCTAGTAGAGAAAAAAATTCAAAGTTAAGTCGAGATGATCCTTTGCAATTTTACTATGAATCATAATTGGTGCATGGTTGTTCCAATTTCAAAGGACTAAAGAACCATATATGATGTATTATAATGGAAATTTACTGACGTGATGGACTCCATATGATGTAGAGTGCACACAAATTCATCCCTTCCTCAAAGTATCATCCAGGAAAATTTGCAATGTAAGGAAAGCATCCAAATGTTCCTTGTATTTTAAAGACTTTTCAAATTCCTTAGATTTTGAGAGTGCAAATGACAGTTGGGTCAATAGGAGGGAAAAATATCCAAGAATACAAAAATTTATCTAAGCCTTTTACCAATAAATCGATACCTTTTATAAGGTGTTTGTGATGTAAAACTCCCAAGAAACCTAGTGCCAGTATATAAAGAGTCATACAATAGATCCAAATATGGTGCTTGGCCTACATCTAGGATTCTCTATATATATGAGAGTTTTTCTTGTATTTTGATAATAATTTCATGATTACCCCTTCTAAAATCAAAGGAGAAAACATAGGCCTATAAATGTGTGCATTTCTTATTGGGGAGATGTTACATTAATAATTTTTTGTGGACCTCGTTATACACACAATGATTGTTGAAAATTAAATTAAATTAAATTCATCAAGAAAATTAAATTATTATGTTATATGTTATATGTGCTTGAATTCATCAAGAAAATTAAATTATTATGTATATGTAAATKGTTGGTCGTGCATATTCTTCCACCTAGTTAAGTTCCTTCCCAATATCCCAATGGCATCTATAAAGTTGAAATCCCAATTACTAAACAATTATGGTAGCACTTGAGTGATTTTCTCCCCATCTATCAAAATCTCTTGCAAGAAGATAATTGAAGGTTTGATATTTTCAACATGTCTCTTTAAGGATAAATTCTTTGAGGGGTTAGCCAACCATTTGAAATTTAGGGTTAGAAAATTCATTTGAAACCCCAAAAGGGGAATTTACCCTAAGATCCCCTATGAAGGAGCATCGTTTCCCCTGTCAGATTTCTAAAGATGCTTGTTTTTTGGCCATGGACATGTATGATTTCCATATCACCAACCAAGTCAACAACATAGCTCAAAGCCATTAGAACAATATACTCATTATGAGCTCAAAATGTCACTTACAGGAATTCAAACTTGTGTAGGGAGATTAACACTCCATCCCACAACCACTTAGACTAGATTCAATTAACTATATATATATATAATAATAATAAAAACTTGAGGAAAACAATACTCCATCCCACCCACAAACATTTGAACTCAATTAACTACCTAACACACATGCTCGTCATTTTTAAATGTGTTTCTTAAAAAACCTTAAATTTCCCTTACTACTTTACTCTCAAATATAAATATTAACGAGTTATTTCTTTTAGCATCTTGTGATTTTTCCTATAAAATATCCCTCAAATTTTATTTTATTTTACTTTATCAAGCAATCTTATCTTTAAATTTAATTTTATTTTACTTTATCAAGCAATCTTATCTTTAGTTTAATTTGAAAATAATATTTCATTAACACATCTAGGACTTTTGTTATGCTTAAAATATATATTTAAGTAACCTTAAATTTTATTTTATTTTACTTTATCAAGCAATCTTATCTTTAGTTTAATTTGAAAATAATATTTTATTAACACATCTAGGACTTTTGTAATGCTTATGGTCAATGCTTCAAAGTAACCTTAAATTTTATTTTATTTTACTTTATCAACCAATCTTATCTTTAGTTTAATTTGAAAATAATATTTTATTAACACATCTAGGACTTTTGTTATGCTTATGGTCAATGCTTCAAATATTTTAGTAAATGATACATGGTCAAATAGAAAATGATAAAAATGATAAAAGATCTCTATAAAATAATATGTTAAAAATGATATAAGATCTCTACAAAAGATGGCAACAGAAAGTAAAAAATATGTAAAATTGAACTTAATGGAAAGGTAGATAAAATATATCATTAGGAAACTTTATGTTTAAATACTTATTAGAAAGAACCTTTTTCAAATCATGGCATTTTCAAAGATTATATTTTGTTTTATAAAAGCTATTGTTAAGATCAACATACATTTTTAAAAAATGTAATTTTAGTTTTAAAATAAATGTAATTTTAATTTTAAAATAAGAAGAAGAAAATGAAAATATGCAATATTAGTATTTCTATAAAAATGTAATTGTAGTTTTAAAATAAATATAATTTTAATTTTAAAATAGAAAGGAAAAAATGAAAATATGCAATATTAGTATTTCTATAAGTGCTTTTGTGAAGCTTTAATTATAATATTGTACAAGATTTTATTCCCACACCTTGGGGATGAGTTTCTCATGTTTTACCATCTTTGGTGACTTTGGCAATGCAAGTGGTTCTCAATGCAAGTGGTTCTCATTTTAAATGGGATGTCCATAAATATGTGGTTGAAAAACATTTTTTTTAAAACATGGGAGTTTGGAAGACATTCATTGATAGTTTTGAGGGATATCTAAACAAATCAAATTCATATTAATGTCATTATGATATAAGTTCTCTAAACTAAAAATATATTCAATTACTAATTACACATTTTAATCATATCAAATATTATTTATATAGTGTTTATTGAAATGCTAAGAAAAATATTTATTTAAAAGTGATAGTCAAAACAATAATTTTCTCTCTCATATTTAGTAGGGAAAGTTTAACATCCATATAAACCAGTTCTATCAAACCTTTTATTTAAAATTTCTACTTTTAATGGATTGTATCATAATTCATATAAATGTGAGCATACCTTCCCTCCACTCCTAAAATCCATCTTACATACCCTCTCCCCTTTCCCAAAATTTGGTGTAAATAACTTTTTTTTAGAAGAGCCAAAACATGTCAAATTAAATTTTGTGATTACTACCATATTATTATAAGGTCTCAAAGTTATTTCAACTCATGTTTCTTATATGATTAGGTAAGTTTTGAATGAAGGTCCTAAAGTGAACATGATATTGAGTTGGGGGTTGTACTTGGTTGTAGTTGTAATATCCACTATACATATATAATTTTCTTTCTAAATAATTACAAAATTTAATAAAAGAAAAATTATATATGATTGTGATCCACTTATAATAAGTAGAGTTGTTAGGATCCGATTCTAACCCCTCTTCATGGATAATTAGTTAGTAGGATATTTTTTCTATGTAATAAAGATCAACATTAATTAATAAGGTCTAATAAATAAAGGAGAATAAGTCAATGTACGAAGACTTAATAGAAGCTTTTGCTTATAGAAAGATCTTCCTCTAGAAGTTTCCTTAGAAGATATAATTAGTATAAATAAGAGTAGGAGGCAATGCATATTTTTGTCTTGGAGATTATTGTAATAGAGATTTGCTCTGCCGGAGTTTTCCCCCTCGAAGAGGCAAGTGAACATTGCTATCATTAATAAAGGTGCTCTTTCTGGTGTTATTCTTGTATTATTATGGTATTGTTCTTGATATATCATTGTTGCTTTGCCATTACTTGCTAAATATTTTTGTTCTTCATATTATATTATATCTAGAATATCGCAAGTGTTATCAGAGCTCTTTCCTAGGTAGAACTTGTGTGGTAAATTTTTTCAGGGTAGAGACGTATTTCGACGTCTTTAAGCTACAAAGATTTGTCACTCCACGCATAAACCCGCAGTCGGGGACTCATACACACAAGAAATACAAGTGATACTTAAGAGAACATTGTTGGCCACCCTTTTAACCCCTGTTGGTACCCTTTCGAGTGGTAGAGCATCAGACAACACATGTATACAAATCGACCTAGATCTCCTGAAGACCTCTGTAGATAAACCAATTGGCCACCTAAATGTTATAGTGCCACCGAGAACAACACTTGGGAAGATACTCTCTAGTACCTAGGTAGTCGAGTGGTATGACTAAGGGCACGGTCTAGCCTCCTTAGTTGGTGCCCTAAGATATTGGGCCAAGTACTACTGTTGGACCCCGCACATATATCAAAGAGCTATAACACAAGGCAAACCCTTGTCTGTAGAAACCTTGAATACCCTAACCCTTGCGACGGAAACATAAATAGAAAAAACAAGATCTATTGCCATGCAATTGTGTCTCCTGCATTCTGGTTGTGAAATTTCTACACATTTCTTCCTGTTAAACGTTTGGCCATTTCTTCACTGTAGTATTATCCAGCCCGGAGTATAACTCTGCATGAGTTAAAAAAAATATCTGGGGCATGTCATCACCCTTAATTGTAACCTAGTCCATTGCATTCTTCTCTTCATTCTGATTGCAGTGGTACCCATCACTTTTAATCCTTTTTTTTCTCTCTGTGGTCCCACCCCTTTTCGAGACACCCTTATCTGAGAATCCTTTTTGTATTGATCACCTTGGTCCCTCTCATTTTTGTGGTCCCGATTTCAGTCCTGACACCTCATCTACTACCTAATCCGCTACCATTCCAACCACCCTAGCCCAGACCCAAGAAGACTGGGAGACTAGGGTGTCCCACTTAGAATTATGAATGGACTTCGTCCCCGCTACCATACGAAAATAAATCAATGACTCCATCCCTGCACTAGTCAAAGCAACCATCCATGAAGCCATGAATCCATTCACAAATGGTAAGCAGGTAGAGCGCAATGTAGAGGACCCTCAAAATTCCCATTATGAGCATACTCATTCTTCCCACTCCCCTTGGGGTTCTCCACCCTCTTGGAATAAGGTGCCCAAAGTTGACATGCATAAATTTGATGGATCGAACCCAACAGGGTGGGTCTCTCAAATGGAAAATTACTTCTTCCTCCATAATATTTGGGATGATGAGACCAAACTCCATGTAGGGGTTTTGTACCTCGATCAAGAATGATGGCACTGGCATAAGAAATGTTATCCAATAAATCCCACTTGGAACCTGTTCACTAAAGTAGTTTGTGCCTGTTTTGATAGGGAATCACATTTTTTGGGTAGACTCACCAAGCTGCAACAAACTGGATCAGTCACATATTTCATCACGACATTTCAACAGTTGGTTATCCGGATTGAGGGCTTATCTGATGCATTTTACCTTGAATTTTTTATCAGTGTCTTAAAGGAAGCCATCTGGGCTCATGTGAGCATGCATCATCCAACTACCTAGTTGCAGGCATGTCAATTAGCAAAGGAAGTTGAGACCATCCTTCAGTCCCCACCCATGAAGGCTCCAGTTTTCAACCATCCTCGCCTCGGGGCTCACCCAGCTCCGACATAAACATTGAAGGTCCAAAAATTATCTCCAACTGAAATGGTGGAACGTTGCAAGCAAGGAATTTGCTACTATTGTGATGAAAAGTACTCACCAGGGCATAAATGTAGAGAAAAAAAGTTCTTCCAGATTGATGCATCCACTTCCTCTCCTTCTGAAGACATCTTATCAAATGAGGCTCCACCAAGTGATCACGTCGAACCTTCAATTGTAAACCCTGGGGAACCAGAGGAACCCATCATATCGCTTCATGCACTCTCATGTATTTCGACCCTGCAGACATTGAAGCTCAAGGGCTACATCAAAAATCGGTCAGTGGTGGTGTCGATTGATAGTGGTAGCACCCATAATTTTATTCATCACGGGCTTGTTGATGAGATCCATTGTTTTGTCCACCATGTTTCTAATTTTCAAATCCTCATTGCTAATGGTGGTACTATGAAGTGTGGGGATCGTTGTGAGAATGTCAAACTCCAATTGGGTGATTATAATCTGAAAACAAACATGTTCTCTATTTCCATGGGTGGTTGTGATATTGTATTAGACGATAACTAGTTTAGAGCAAGGGGGGTCCGAGTTAACACAAATGTGCCATGTTATGATGGGGCCCACCAGGGAATACCACCAACTCGGACACCCCACCGTTAAAGGTTGAATGGTCGGGGGGGTTCGATATTGTCTATCGACTGTAGATCTAAGCGCCCTTTTCTCAATTGTTTATTTAGGTGCACCTTTTACCACAAAGCGTGGATCATATTACATTGCAAAAACTTAGGATAACACCATTTTGTGGGTTTTTTGCATTGCTCCCCTTATATTTTGTCACCAAGGGGTTAGAACACAACATTCTAACATCAAAACAAAGAATCTCAACCAACTTTATGCTTGGTTTATTGAAAGAAAATCCAATTAACCTATATCCTAATCTATTTACCTAACAAATTTAACCCAGATTAGTCTGTTGGGCTAAAAATTACTCTACCCTGGGGCTATTTGATCAAGTTTAAATAGTTTGTTCAAAATTATTCACTGACTAACCTATCTAACTAGGCTAAGATTAAACTGTTTAGCCAAGCTTCATTCAATAATCCTAACAACATAAATTTAAAAGACTTGACCATGGTTAGACTGTATGAATCAAGCCATTATTATTGCATAGGGTTTTGCCATTTTCTTCTCATACCCTCTTTTATTCTTTTTCTTTTTCTTTTTCTTTTCTTTTTTCTTTTCTTTTTTGTAAATCATTTGCAAAATGAAATATTATTTACAATAGAAATATCACTAGGGGAAAAATTTTCTAGTCACCAGTTGATCCTATGAAACATAGGGTTATAACAGTGGCTCCACCTGGGGATGGTTCTCTCCTTGTGAGGTGCCAAGAACCTGCTTCCTGATGTCTTGAAAGATTTTTCCCAGTGCTTGCTCGCTAACTTGATTCATTTTATTTTGCAATCTGGTGGCATTGGTCGGTGTCTTAGGGCCTTCTCTTCGGGCTTCAACCATCTGATGAACAACAACCACACACACCCTGAAAATAAAAAGGAATGGTTTGTACAATGAAGTGAAATGACCAAGATCCTCATTGGGGTGGAACATAATGCTTGAGCATTCTGCCATTCATAGGTCCTCTTGGCAGGTATGCTCCATCATTGTCCTTGAGAAAAAATGTGTTATTTCCACAAGCTATAGAACATTCCATGTTTACCCTTACCCTCATTACTAGAATCCCACTTCAGTACCGAATTGCCCAACTCAAAATCGTCCTCTTTAGTCCTCCTGTCATAAATCTTTTTTATGCTTTCCTGGATGACCTGGGTCTTGTTATACACTTCCTCTCTGGACTGCTGTAATTGGATCATCTGATTTATTCTCCTCTGGGTGTCATTGGGTTCAACCTGTACTTCTTGCAACAATTTCATAACAGGGACTCCCAAAGAAGTAGGGAAAATTGCCTCAGTGCCATATACTAACTGGTATGGAAACATACCAATTGATCTTTTGGTGCTCAATCTATTAGCCCAGAGCGCAAAAACTAATTTGTTATGCCAACATTTCTTTTTCTCTTATAGCGTCTTCTTAATGATATTCACCAGACTTTTATTTGAGGACTCAGCTAGCCCATTTCCCTGAGGGTAATAGGCAGTGGAATGACCTAGAGTGATCTGGTATTTGCTGCAGAATTCTACTAGATTTTTAGATTTGAAGGTCGTTGCATTGTCAGTTATGATCTTCTTAGGACACTCAAAACAAGACAGGATATTGGTTTCCAAATTTTTTATGATTACAGAGTCAGTGGCTTGCCTGTAGGGAACGACTTCGATCCATTTGGTGAAGTAGTTAGTAGTCGTGAGGATCCACTTATGTTGACCTGAAGAGGAAGGATGCATCTCACCAATAAATCCCAAACCCATTGTTGGAATGGAGCTTCAACTGAAATGGGTTTCAGGGGTAAAGGAAAAAGTTTCCTTTTACCCTCAAAAACTTGGCATTTGTGGCATGAGGTGACTTTTTGATGAACATCGGGGAACAAGGTGGGCCAGTAGAAACCATCTCTGAGAATCTTGTTAGTCATGGTCTTCCAACTTAGATGTCCTCCACAGTCTCCTGCATGGAAATCCTGCAATATCTTATATTCTTCATATTTTAATAATAAATTAAGCAAAATACCTCCAAGATCTTTCCAATATAGGTTCCCATATAGGATACAAAATTTCAATGCTTTTAGTTTCAAGAATCTGGCTTTAGTTTTAGTTGGACCAGGGGGAGCTTGTAAATTATGCAGGACAAATATGAGGTCTACGTACCATGGAGAGTTTAAAAATACCTCTTTTATATTTGGAGTCGCCTGCTCTCCCTGCTCATCAACTACAGCCAAAAAGTTAATATCCAGAGCATGGAAATTAGATTCAGCCATTAATTTGGCCAAACCCTGACCTTTGATAAGTTTAGTAGGTTTAATTTCTACGTCATATTCCAGAATAACAACTATCCATTTACCTCTCCTACCATCAGGGTTATCCTGGGTTAAGATATCCTTCACCACTGCATTTGGAACATAAGCAATAGTGTGAGAATGGAGAATGTAAACTCTAAAATCTTTTATTGCTTTTACCAAAGCAAAAGCTTGTTTCTCCATTATATTATAGTTCAGGGCAACATCTCTCAAAGATTTTCTGAAAAAGGCTATGGGATGTTCGTGCCCATCACTGTTTTTCTCCAATAAAATTGTTGCAATAGTGTGCTCTGAGGAAAAAGAGAACAAATAAAAATCCTTAGTGTAATTCAGACTGATTAGGACATGAGCTTGTGTAAGTGCATGTTTTACTTTCTCAAAGGACTGTTTGGACTTGGTGTTCCATTTTATTTTGGCATCTTTTTTTAGCATATTTGTGATGTTCCTGAGGAGTTCAACCAAGTTGGGTATGAATCTTCTCAGAAAATTTATTTTACCAATGAATGATTGCAATTCTTTTATGTTCCTAGGGTGTTCAACCTTCTGGATGGCCTCTATTCTTCTGGGGTCTATTTTAATTCAATCTTTAGAGATTGTATGCCCTAACAACTTACCTTCCTCCAAACCAAAAAGAGATTTCTTGGGATTCAATGAAATCCCAAACTTCCTTCACTTCTCAAACACTCATCTGAGATGTTTCAGATGTTCGTCATCTAATTTGGAGTAGATAGTAACATCATCCAAATATATCACTATGAACCTACCAAGCTCATCCACAAATGAAATATCCATTGCTCTTTGGAAAGTAGCACCAATATTCATCAAACCAAAGGGCATTTTCACGTACATGAAAGTTCCCAGGGTGTGGTGAAAGTGGTTTTTTCCTGACCATCTGGGTGGACAAGGACTTGGTTATAGCCCAAGAAACCATCTAGCAAAAAGATCTCGTTGGCCCCAACTACCTTTTGCAAGATGTGGTCCATTTTAGGTAGTGGGTAGTTGTCTTTGAGGGAAACCTTATTCAGGTTTCTGAAATCAATGCAAATCCTGATTTCATAAGTTTTCTCTCTGGTAGGAACCAGATTGGAAACCCACTTTGAAAATATTAAGGGGACTATAATTTTGGCATCGTACATATTTTTAATCTCTTTTTCTATCAGGGGAAGTAACTTCGGATTGATTCTCCTAAGTTTCTGCCTGAAAGGTTTATGTTCTTCTTTAATGGGAATTTTATGTTGCATGATGCTTGTGTCGTAAGATTTTAAGTCTTCATAACTCCAATCAAACACATCTACATATTCCTTGAAAAGTTCAATGTATTTGAGTTTTTGCTCGGGAGGTAAGGACTTGGACAACTTTATCATCTTGGGTTCTTCTTCTGTTCCTATGTTACATTATTCGACCTCTTTACCACTAGGTTCAATTTTTGGTTTCTTTGAAACATCGTTGAAATCAAACAATTCCTCTAAAGGGACCAGACCTCTAGGTAAGACGTTATTTTTTAGTTGCAACACATTAGAATCTTCATCATTTTCATTTATTTCATATGAATCTACTTTATTCACACTATCTTTTTCTAAATCTGACATTTTCACACTATCATCATCATCCTCTACATCTATATCCGTACATTCAAAATCATTTTTACACTACAAAAAATCTTCAATTTGTTCATCATTTCAAAATACCTGCCAATACCTGATGTTATCTGGGACAATTGGTCTACACTTCACCTCTACCGTGTATTGGTGATTGGGATGAAAAGGTATTTTTCATGTGGTTGTTGAAGTAGCCAATCCATCTGCTAGTATGTTCTATCCTCTGGGCATTACCTGCAAGTCGACTTCGGTGAAACATTGTAGAAAATCTAAAACAACATTCCTACAACCTCTGAGTCTAGGATGTTTAGCTAAGTACTCACCTTTAAT
>ML807942.1:183552-194636 GCA_009831015.1 Picea engelmannii
TATTTCTTCAATTATTGGAGTAAGTGTCTCGTCATAGTCTTCTTCCTCTTGTTAGGAGAATCATCTGGACACACATCAAGATTTGTACATCTGCAACATGCTTGATCTGTTAGATCAAACTTGGAATTCAACACTGACTTCTCTTCTAGTCTTACGGAAAAATACATATCTCAGTCTTTTTGACTGGTTTCCTTCTCTGTCGATGAAACAAGGGAATCTTCCCAGGAGATCTCATATCTCCTAGAAGTCTCTGAAGCTACGATCTAGTCTTCTCATGGAATGTGTCTTCGAGTCCTAGAAGATGTCTCTTTATCTGATCCTTTATGAGATCAGGATCACTCTTGATTTATTCTGATTCTACAAGGACTTCATCATCTCTTACAGGGTGTACTTGGTGTTGAATACCAAGTCTAAATATGAAAAGTTGAGTCAGACTTCAAACAAGTTCTTCTTCCTGTTAAGGTGGCTTCATTATCCTTTGACCAAGTATTCTATGAGTTATGTTCTAATGTTTTGTCATCTTTGGAGCCTTCTTCTCCTTATAGTCAATCTCCATATGAGATACTACGGATCTCAAAAATAGCTTCGTCTTCATATTCTTCGGTACATGGATGTATATCGTCATGTACACAACTTGGATAGTTTGTTTAATGTCTCATTATGTTGCCTCCTACAACCTTCACTATAGTTTCCTTAGGACACGTGTGACCTTCCCGAAACAAGAACAATAACAACCAAGAATAATACTCTTTATAATAATAATAAAGAAAAGGTGAGAACAATCACCACAGTAGCTCCTTTAGAGCTATTACACGTGACAAAGATCAAAAGTAATAAATAGAATACGAAATGAGATCAACACTCTTCTACTGTTGTGATCAATCATTCCTCCATGGTAGCCTGGAACCAACACAAGAAGTTTCTCCTAGAGGATATGTTAGTTGTATCTAGTAAATGATTACACTAAGCATTTACCTCAATATGCTCACATGCTACCAAGTATAAAATAATTCCAAGATTTATATCTCAACTATAGTGTTTTCTTGACACTTGCACGTTTTGAATCTTATCAACTTAATCAATCAAACCTGGAACCTGGAGTTTGTCCTCAATAATGAGTGTGTTTCTTTTCTTCCAAGTCTTCTTCACTCAAGATGACAAGTGCTTTCTTCAACCTGTCTTTTGTACTAAGACAATATGTTATCTTGACAAAAATCTAAGTCAAAGAATAAACTCTCTAAAATCAACTTTAATCAACCTTAATAATTTCTAACAATGGTTAGTATGATTTCAACATACCACCTAGATGTTCATAAGGTCAAAATAATGTCATAACAAAATAAAGATAATCAAACCCGGGGTGCATTAGTCTTCTGAATATGTTGGATCTGGGATCCCTCTGGATCTACGATAGGATATCCTTTCTCCTGCAAGTACCCCTTATAATAATATAGTTGAAACATATATAAGTACATACCTCTGATAGTATCGACGGGTGGTGGTACCAAACAAAAGTAGCGGTGATAGGTAACAAACCTTCAAAACTTCAAAGGTGTTTCAACTTTAAGGTTGGCCAACACTTTACAAAATATTTTAATGCAACTCTAATTGCAGCTGTAACTGCAACTGGTACTTTAGCTGTAACTTAGGGTTTTATGAGAAAACCCTAATTCTTCAAACTTCAAATTTTGAAATTCTGATCCAGGGGCTAGATGCATTGAGCTGAGGCGAGTATGCTGGTGCAATCAGATTTCTAAAAATCCAAATTTTACCCCTTGAAACTAAGCTTGTGGAAATATGGGCTGGTACTTTTGGTAATGGTTCTGGTTTCCTGGTTTTCTGGTACTAGTGAAAACTAGGGCTTCACTTTCCGGGAGTTATGTCCACTGAAAAGGTGTGCTCAAGGTGCCAAAAGATTCACTAGGGCAGGGCGTACTTCCCTATGTGGTTTTTAGTAAAAAAATCCTCTCCAATAAAAGCCCTAATTTTCTTGTATGACAATCGTGACGTTTTTCTTTATCCAATGAAAGATGCTCTCTTTAGTTTAGCTCTGATACCATGTTAAATTTAGAGCTTGTTATGTAGTTCATTTTCAAATTTACTAGATAACAATATCATGTAGGATCACTGAGAGAAACACAATCACAAGATACACAACATTTATTCTAGGAAACCCTCATGGGGGAGAAAACCCAGCAAAAGTTCCTTAATATAGATAGCCAATACAATGCCAAGACAATAAACCAAAACACTAGAGAATATCCAACACTGAGCAATGTGTCTCTCTCTTCCTTCTTCTCCCAACTGCAACTCTCCAAACTTGCGCACTTGATGAGTGAATGAGTGAGTGAGATAATGAGGCATTGGCTCCCTTTATTTATACAAAATGGCAGGTGCTGGAAAGGTGTCTCTTCACTGGGCAGGGCCGACTTGTCTTCTTAGTGGTTAAAACCACTTTAATTATCCCGGGGGTCGAATTCTCAATTTACGTAATATATTTAGGGTCTGACTAATCCACAAAAGGGGATTTGGTCAATTACATTGCCCGACATGATCAATCCACAAAAAGGGATTGATCAGATGAATAATAACTCAACAATAAATAGAATACTCTTTCCAGTTACAATATTTCAACAAATGGAAGTGGTCAACAAATGTTTGAAAACCTACTTGCAGTGTTTTGCTTCAGACCAACAACACCAATGGGTACAATGGCTCCCCTTGGAAGAATGGTGGTACATCATACATGCACTAAAATGATCCCATATGAAGCAGTGTATGGCCAACGTCCACCTACAATCACTTCCTATCTTCCAAGCAGATCAAAGGTCCAATCTATTGATACAATGCTAAAAGGTTGCACAACCACCCTCTCGGCTCTGAAGGATAACCTCCACATGGCCCAAAATCGAATGAAGCAACATGTAGACCAGTGTTGTTCAGAAAGGGTTTTTCAGGAAGGCAATCAGGTGTTTCTTAGGCTCCAACCTTACAAGAAATCATCTCTCAAATCCCAGGGACATCACAAGTTGGCACTGAAGTTTTATGGGCCCTACCAGATCATCAAGCGTATTGGTTTAGTGGCCTAAAAATTGGCCCTTCCGGCTACTTCCAAAATCCATTTGGTGTTCCATGTTTCCTGTCTGAAGAAAGTGGTGGGCCAAAATTGCAGGGTCCAAACCATCCTTCCGGAATTAGATGACAAGGGATCCCTTTGGCTCCAACCAGACGCAGTCCTCAATCACCGTGAATTCCAGTTGCGTGGTAGAACTATCAAAGAATTGTTGATCCATTGTAAGGACACATCACCAGAGGATGCAACTTGGGAACCGATGGCTATACTCCAACAGTTTTCGCACCTGCATCCTTGAGGACAAGGTTGATTTTGAAGGGGGAGGGCATGTTAGGATCCGATCCTAACCCCTCTCCATGGGTCAATAGTTATTAGGATATGTTTTCTATTTAATAAATGTCTACATTAGTTAATAAGGCCTAATAAATAAAGGATAATAACTCAATGTAAGAAGACCTAATAGAAGCTTCCACTTCTAGAAAGATCTTCCTCTAGAAGTTTCCGTAGAAGATATAATTAATATAAATAAGAGTAGGAGGCATTGGATATTTTTGTCTTGGAGATTATTGTAATAGAGATTTGTTCTGCTGGAGCTTTCCCCCTTGAAGAGGCAAGTGAACATTGTTATCATTAATAAAGGTGCTCTTTCTGGTGTTATTTAGGTATTATTTTGGTATTGTTCTGAATGTATCATTGTTGTTCTGCTATTACTTGCTAAACATTTATGTTCTTCATATTATATTATATTCGGAATATTTCAAGAGTATTCCAAAACATATACCACAAAATTATCAAAATGCATGTAGAGTACAAATATAGTGTAAGGTACCAGATCTATTATAATAGCAGAAACATAAATACTACAGAGAATAATAATGGAACAACACAATATATGAAACCACAAGACCAAAATAATACCTTTATTGATAGGAAACAATGTTCAGTTGCCTCTTCAAGGGGGAAACCTCCAACAGAGAAATTCTCTATTACAATAATTCTCAAGACAGAGACTTCTCATGCCCTCAAATCCTATTTATTCTAAATCTATCCACCAAAAGAATAATCTAGAAGAAGATCTTCTAGAAGCAGAAGCTTCTATTAGGTCTTCTTACATTTGACTTATTCTTCCTTATTACTAGGCCTTATTAATGTCGGCCTTTATTAAATGGAAAATATATTATTCTACCTACATGAGGGGTTAGGGAGGTTAGGTCCCTAACACCCCCCCCCCTCCTCAAGGCTTGAGATGAAGAAATTGTTGCAGAATGGTAGATGGCTCCCAGGTGGCATCTGATGGAGTTGTATCTTTCCACTGGACTAACAGTGCGTTAATGAAGACGACGCTCATGTTGGTCCAAGATTGCTTGTGGTTGCAACCGAATGTAGCCTTCTTCATCCAACTCAGGGAGACTGGTTTGAGTTTGGAACTTAGTTCCAATCGCCTTCTTTAAGCATGAGACATGAAAAACAAGATGGAGCTTAAAATGACTGGGAAAAGATAACTGGTAGGCCACTGGTCCCACGCACTTGAGAACTGTATAAGGACCATAAAATTTGGGTGCCAGTTTCTGACAATGTTCAGCCTTGAGTGAAATCTTCTTATAAGGTTGTAGTCGAAGAAACACCTAGTCCCCTTTAGCAAATTGACATTCTGAATGACCTTGATCTACTTGTTGCTTCATGAAATTTTGATCCATGAACAAATTCTCTTTGAGGGCATGGAGAATAGCCTCTAAAACTGTAAGAGTTTGGTCAACTATCGGAACCTTCGAGACACCGGGAATGTATGAGAGAACTAAAGGTGGCTTTTTTTCCATATACTGCTTCAAAAGGATTCATGCAAGTAGTTATATGGTAAGAGTTTTTGTACCACCATTCAACTAGGAGTAACAATTGAGCCCATTGATTTTTCCTCTCAGATGCAAAAAAATTCAAATATGTTTCCAAAAACGTGTCGGCAACTTCAGTTTGGCCATCAGTCTGTGGATTATAGGATGTGCTGAGACGCAATTGGCTTCCCTGTAGCCTGAACAATTCTTGCCAAAAATTGTCGGCGAAAGTGGGAGCTCGGTCGGAGACAATAGAATGAGGCATGCCATGAAGCTTGAACATATGATCCATGAAAAGTTGAGCCATTTTGGATGTGGTGAATGGGTATTGAAGAGCACAAAAATGAGCATATTTGGA
Organism: Picea engelmannii; assembly: GCA_009831015.1. Taxonomy (NCBI): domain Eukaryota; kingdom Viridiplantae; phylum Streptophyta; class Pinopsida; order Pinales; family Pinaceae; genus Picea; species Picea engelmannii. The sequence goes on from ML807942.1 coordinate 188,813, forward strand.
AATATGATCAATGACCACCATGATGACTGACGTATTTCCCAATTTAGGTAAGCCAACAATGAAATCCATAGAAATATCCCTCCAAATAGTGGGTGGAATCGGAAGCGGTTTTAGTGTGCTAGAGGCTTTGACTATTTCTCCCTTGTTTCCTTGAAAAACATCACATTCTGCCACAAAGGTGCAGACGTCCTGCTTCATAACATCCCATAAAAAGGAACGTTTGACCTTGTCACAGGTTTTGGTAAATCCTAAATTCCCAACTGTGGGTGTTTCACGAAGCTCAGAAAGCACCATGGATTTAAGTTGTGACTATTTTCTTAAATACAGACGAAATTTGTAGCGAAGCTCGTCATTGTGCCAAGAGTACCCAAGAGAAATTGGAGAATTGTCTTGCAATTGTTGGATCAGATGCAAAATTTTGGGATCTTGCAGCCATTTCTGGAAAACAACTTGGAGCCAATATGGTGTAATGAAGGATAGAGAAAAGAGAGACCCTTCATATTCATATTTTCTTGAAAGAGCGTCCACAACCAAATTGTCTTGTACTTTCCTATAAATGATATCATAATCATATCCAAATAGTTTGGTCACCCATTCTTGTTGCTTCGAGGATGAAAGTCGTTGCTCTAAAATATACTTGAGGTTCTGATGATATCTATTAATTTAGAAGCATTGACCCAATAGATAAGGGTGCCAGAAATCCATGACATGTAGAATGACCAACATTTCCTTTTCATAGATTGATTGGCCCAAATTTTACTTCGAAAATTGTTTTATAGTGAAGGAAAAAGGCCGACCATCTTGCATAAGGAATGTGCCAATTCCTTTCCCTGAAGCATCACATTCCAGGACAAAGGTCTTTCTAAAGTCGGAAAGGGCCAGGACTGAAGTGGTGCACATAACCTCTTTCAAGGCTTGGAAGGATTGGTCATCTGTTGGAGTCCAAGTGAAAGCATTCTTTTTAAGGAGAGTAGTTAAAGACACCACAATTTTTCCATAATTCTTAACAAAATTGTGATAATATCCCATTAAACCCAAAAACCCATGCAAGCTCTTGATATGCTTGGGGCATAGCCAATCCTGCATAGCTTAAATTTTCTTAGGATCCACCCTGTCACCATCCTTGCCAACAATATGACCCAAGTACTCCACTTCTGAGGCTCCAAAAGCACATTTAAATTCTTTGAGGAAAAGTTGGTGTCAAGAGAGTAGATGAAGAACTTGATCCACATGGGCAAGATGGGATGTCCATGTTTTACTATAGATGAGAATATCATCAAAGAAAACTAAGAAAAAATGAAGGAGAAAAGGATGGAAGACATGATTCACGAGGATTTGGAAAGTGGAGGGAGAATTACACAAGCCAAAGAGCATGACCAAGAACTCATAGTGGTCCTCATGAGTTTGAAATGCAATCTTAGGAATGTTTGCCTCTTTCATATGTATCTGGTGGTAGCCAGAATGAAGATCAAGTTTAGTAAAGTATTCAGAACCACTTAATTCATCCAAGAGATCATCAATGACAAGAATGAGAAATTTGTCTTCAATGGTGAGTTTGTTGATTGTGCGAAAGTCAGGACACATGCGCCAAGAGCCTTCTTTCTTAAGTACCATGACCACAAGAGAAGAATAGGGGCTAGTACTAGGACATATAACACTCACTGGGAGCAATTCTTGAACAATTTTCTCAATTTCATTTTTCTAGGCAAAGGGATGGTGATAAGGTCGAACATTGGGAGGAAGATGTCATGGACTAGGGGAATGGAATGATCATGAACACCACATAAAGGCAGGATTCAATGGGGAGTGGAGAAAATAGCTTGATGTTTGGAGATGATGGATTGGAGGTCATGATGCACAAAGGGTGTCTCAGTGGAATGAATGGAATGTAGTTGTGCAATAATGTCGAAATGGAATTTTTTGAGGATATTTTCCATGCGATGGGAACTGATGATCTCAGAGGATCGTGTGGTGATGACTTGGAACTTACAATGTTGGCCCTCCCAGTTGAATTGTATGGTTAATTCCTTCAAATCCATGAGAATGGGGCCAAGAGTTTGTAACCATTCAACACCAAACACAATGTCACAACCACCCATGTCGATAGCAAACATATGAGATTTCATTCTGTACAGACCAATTTGGAGATACAAATTTTCACAACTCCCCCCACATTCCATGGAACCTCCATTGAATGATGATTTGAAAGTTGTTGACTGCACAGATATAGCAATTAGTTTCTTGGGCAATGCAATGATGAATAAAATTATGGGTGTTTCCACTGTCAATGAGGATGATGACCTTCTGATGCTTAATGTAACCAATTAGCTTGAGGGTTTGGGGAGAAGAGAATCTTTTGAGAGAATTCAGTGAAATGACGGGTTCAACTTCTTGGGGGTCCGAGGGCAGAGTAATATTTGTTGGCTCGGGTAACTCGGCCATAGTTGGGGCCTAGAACTCTTCTGCAAAAACATCCTCAGAGACGGCCATAAAAATCTTTTGTTCCTTACACTTCTGCCCCGAAAACTATTTGTCATCACAATTATAATAAAGACCCTTGATTTTGGGTTCAACCATTTCTTCCCAGGTCAATTTATGGATCTTCAGTGGAGTGGAAGGAGGGGCAAGGTAGAAAGGAGGGTTTTCTGGTTTGAGAAGTGACAACCTTTTGTGATCCTTATCTCTTTTAGTAGCTTCCACCCAACTCTGAGGGTGAGCCATGAGGATGTGGGCATGAATCTCATCCTTGAGGCCATTGATAAATCATTCTTGGAAAAAAGCATCGGACATGCCCTCCATGTGGAAAGCCAAGCGGTCAAAATCAACTATAAAGTCTTCCACTATGCCATACTGTTTCAACTTGGTCAAACGACCTAAATGGTGGGTGTTAGTGTAAAAGCATTCATAAATCTCTAAAACAAATTGTGTCCAGGCCACATACCCTTAGCGAGCATTTTTTATCCATTTCCAACGTTCCAGATCTAGTTGGAGAACACCATACCGGAGTTTGGCCAACTCATCAGTAATGTCATACAAGGAGAAATGACATTCCATTTGAGTTACCCAACTGGTGGGATTTGAGCCATCAAATTTTTTCACCTCCACGCGAGGGGGACACGGGTCCCACTAAAAGTGGTTGGAAGGAAAGGATGTGGAATGGGAGGATTCAAGACCTTCAAGGTTACAAGGTGTGGTAGAAGAGAAGGGATCTAGGACATGCTTAAACCAGGAGGTCAAATACTGCGTCTTGGGATTGCTGACACATGGTTGTCAATTGAGTGATGGATGTAGGAAGTGACTCGAGCAAAGCAAGTCGAGATTTGAGGTTAGTAATACTGGAAGTAAGGGAAGAAAGATCAGTCTAAGTTTTTTCATTAGCTTTGTCCGAGGCAGTGATATGGTATTCCCAATCTTGGCTACGGGTGTGGGCCATGGGGATGGGAAAAGTGGGGGAAGTGGGACCACGCTGAAAGGGGTTATTGGTGAATAGTACCACGACGATTAGTGCAAAGAGAGGAATTCAATGGGATAGGTGCCAAATAAGGGTGTCTAGAGGGGGTCGGGTCCACGGGTAAAAAAAAGGTTGAAAAATGATAGGTATGACTGTGATCATGAAGAAGAGAGGAATCCAATAGGATAGGTCTCAAATAATAGTGCAGGTAGGACCCATAATTTTTTTTTATCCTGCAGATTTATTCTCCGATCTGAATAATACTACAGTGACGAAATGCCCAAATTCTTAACAGAAAGAAATGTGTAGTAATTTCACAACCCGGATGCATGAGGCAAGGTTGCACAACAATATATCTTGTCTATTCCTTTTTTGTTCTATTTTTGTCCCAAGGGTTAGGGTGCTGAGAGTTTCTACATATAATGGTTTTCCCTATGCTATAACTCTTTGATATACGTGTGGGGTCGAACAATAGTACTCAACCCAATATCTCAGGGCACCAACTAAGAAGGCTAGATCGTACCCTTATCCATACTACCCAATTTCCCATGTACTAGAGATTATCTTCTTGAGTGCCATTCTTGGTGGCACTATAACAGTCAGGAGGACGATTAGTTGATTTACTTAGGGTTTCGGGATGCACTACCACTCGAAGAGATACCAACAGGGGTTACAAGGGTGTCCAACAATGTGAGCTTAAGTACCTCTTGTATTTCCTGCGTGCATGATTCCTTGACCACGAATTTATGCGCTGAACCACAAATCATTGTAGTTTTAAGACACAGAAATACATCTCTACCCTGAAAAAATTTAACCCACAATTTCCTGCCAAGGAAAGTTCTCTGATACCACTTGTAAGGTACCAGATCTATTATAATAACAGAAAAAAAAATACTGTAGAGAATAACGATGGATCAACACAATATATGAAACCACAACACCAAAATAATACCTTTATTGATAGGAAACAATGTTCACTTACCTCTTCGAGGGGGCAACCTCTACCAGAGAAACACTCTATTACAATAATTCTCAAGACAAAGACTTCTCATGCACTCGACTCCTATTTATTCTAAATCTATCTATCAAAAGAACAATCTAGAGGAAGATCTTGTAGGAGTGGAAGCTTCTATTAGATCTTCTTACATTTGACTTATTCTTCCTTATAACTAGGCCTTATTAATATCGACCTTTATTACATAGAAAATATATTATTCTACCTACGTGAGGAGTTAGGGAGGTTAAGTCCCTAACATATAGAAGAAAGATTTTAGTACATTTTAATCTTTAAATATAACAACTTACTAGATTTCATTTCATGTTATATTTTAATATTTTTAAAATTTCATAAAATTCAATAAAACTACGATACAAAGGAAATTCATTCTTTATAGTATTGGTGGTAGTCATATCTCGGGCAATGAATACTATAATTTTGTATTAGTGTTTAATGTATAACTTTATTATTATTATGAAGTTGACACTTTCTATTATTATGAATAATATAATTCTATATTAGTGTTTAATGTATAACTTTATTATTATTAGTCCCTGTCGTAGGCATAGAGGGACTATAGCGATCGATAATGCATTGACTACATATTAGTTTGTCCTTTGACCCGAAATATTTTATACAATACCTATTGTTGGAGCTATGGAATTAAAAGCATATATTTTTATATAATAAAAAGCAACATATATGTACTGACCTGATTGGATAAGAGATTGGAGGTCTTATTGCTGGCTTCGCTATTCCCAATGTACAATATGGAAATATATCCAAAGTTTTTCTCGTAGACAGTATTTTTTAATCATATATTTTTCCTCTATATTGCTTGAAGGTCAATTAATGCTAGCATTAGTTGGAATGTTTGTATTAGCATTTTCTGCTAGGCGAATATATCCGTAAGTTTTCATATGTACTAAGCATATTGAAATGTTTTGATATCCAAGCTTTGTAGTGATTGAGAATTCAAAAGTTTATGGCGTCTTTAGCGGATGTATATATGTTGAAATGTATTGACACTTATGCTGAGATGCCTCAATAGGCCTGACAACGTAAATGTTTACATGACACGACGTCCTCCAACAACCCTGACAGCTTAAATGTTTGCATACTGCGGGGTCCTTAGATAGCCTGGCAGTCTTAAATGTTTGCGTAAATATGCTTCTCGGAGTACATTTTTCCTTGAAATTTTCTATACAGTTACAGTGAATTTGCACAGTCTTGTTTGTCCACTGCCAGTTCGACAAACATTGTATGTTTCATCCTTGTTCTGCCATTGAAGCTACATACATTGTTTGTTGGTTCGGTGAGTGCTTCTTCTTCGATGGTTTGTCAGTTGTTGCCATTGTATGTTTCATCCTCATAAT
>ML807943.1:0-18745 GCA_009831015.1 Picea engelmannii
AAATGAAAATGTTTTAAAGTTAATATCATGGTTTTAATAAAAAAATATTTTTGTAATAAGTTTGATAATATGATTTGAGGTATGTATTATTTTAAATTTAGTATATATATTTTATGTTATTATAATTGAAACAAATTCAAAAATATATGAATCGTAAATTAGTCAAAGATTAGTATATTTAGTGTGGTTAAATTCTTTTAATTTTTAAATTAATTTTGAAACTTTATTCATTTAACTAAATCAATTGAAGTTAATAATTGACATAGATTGATGACATATGATGTAACGTGTTCGATCATCAACCCCACGACCGAGCAACGCTACTACGTAGAAATATTCTCTAACTTATATAATATGCATTTAAATGAAGTTAAATGACTTAACATAGAGTAAACATATAATTACTGATAACATACAAAAATAATGGAATTAACAGTAAATATCATTGCAATGAAATACATGATAATACTTCAAGCATCACAGACATGCATTTTTATCGAAATTAAACACATGCATATACTTATCTTTGAAACTATAGTAACTCCACCAACAACGTGCAGACCTTCCATGAACCTCCCAACCTTAGACCATGTTGTTCATCACGCTCATCAGTGGGTCACCCCCGGGACTAAGCTCCACCCAAGGCAAGGGAATCTTAGACTAGGCTGAGGTTACAGGAAAACTGCACAGAGCACCCAAAAGGATTCTCTCCAGGATCCTTATTATGCCCACTACTCACAGACTCTCATTCCCCACATGCATGTTCCACCCGAGAGTATACACCTTCACAAGAACAGTCCATCGATGATTCACCTCCCTCTCTGGGTATCGACAACAGGCGAGATCAAGAATTATTAGAGCTCTGTAGCTGGTGTTGGACACTCTCTGGGAGAAAACCACTTACCAAAAAACTCTCTCACTTGGAGAGGGCTTCTCACATGCCTAACAACCTGCATTTTCTACCACAGGCTTGAAAACTCGGTTCTTCAACCAGTTTTCAACTCAATTCCCACAAGTTCAGGATAATGACAACAACAACAACTTTTGGTTAACTCACTGGTGACAACAACAACAGGAAAATTGGGTGTGGACGTCCATAAAAATGACAATAGGTCACTAAGACACAACACAGTTTAGGTAACAATAGTTTCAGGATGCGTGACAAGAAATCCACACAGAGGTCGACCACAAACTTGATGGTTCAGACAGAGGGTGTATCAGCTCCTCAAGAAAACATCACAGGCTTCGGTTTTCATAGCTACGTGAGGGCATGCATGCAGATATTAGACATAATTCACGGTTTCACACAGCCGATGGCAGAATGGAGGAGGAACCCCAGACTCAACTGACTCTTCATCTTTTAACCGCATGAACCCAGGTTGACACTTGTCTTCCTAGAGCTGCATGCATTCCCTTATGCACATGTTTGAGATGCATGTGTTGCCTCTCCCGTGACTTAGGATAAAAACTTTTTTTGTCACACAACTTTAGAATAATAATAAAATAGTATTCTCAAGGACTTAAGCCCCTAAGATTAGCCCCTCTTTCCATCATTTAAACCCCTTTTCCCTTACCCACCAAGTGTAATATTAGTCCTCCATCACTCTTTCTTTGTGGTCGGTCTTCACGCAACGATGTTTAATCTTTATTAATGTTCTTCATATTACATATGCAAAAACAGGCTCATGGCCTTTAATACTTAGGATATCCAGCTAAATAAACACATAAGCCCACCATCTTATCAATACTTGTCTCACCAACCTACAAAACATGATTTACAATTCATAAACAGATCTCATCCTCATGGATATTAGAATCCCCTCCCCTTTTTTTGCACTATACTCAGTGCAACTTTCACACAACATCAACAAGATTTTTAAAATCTTAAAAAAGATGCGGGTATTCTGCGCTCATAGCATCCTCGTTCTTCCATGTCACATCCTTAGGACTGTACCAAGTCCACTGGACCTTTACAAGCCCTATGGATCGATTCTAGAGTTGTTTTCTTTTCCAGTCACATATGCATACATGATGCACTTGCAGGACACCTTCTTGTTCCACCTGAACCACATTCCAATCAATTACATGATTAGCATCAAGTATATATTTCTTAAGTAATGAAACATGAAACAAATTATGTACAGTCATGGATATAGGTAATGCAAGCATATATGCATTTGGTCCAATCCTTTCTAAGATTTCAAATGGCCCACAAAATCTGGCTGCCAACTTGGCATAGTTTCTGATCTTTAGGGAACTTCTATTGCCTTTCACTTTTAGGAAAACATCCTCTCCATCTTTAAACTCTTTGTGGGTTTTGTTTTTATCAGCATAAATTTTCTTCCTTTGTTGGGCAACTTTCAAATTCTTCCTAATTTTGAGCATCTGTTCTTCCATTTCCTTGAGCAACTATGGCCCAAATACTGCCCTATCAGCTGGATTATCCCATCTTATTGGAGTATTGTACTTTATACCATAAAGTGCTTCAAATGGGCTCATCTTCGATGATGATTGATACCCATTATTGTAGGCGAATTCTACCAAATGTAGGTAGTCTTCCCATTTGGATGGTTTTTCCATCACATACATCCTTAGTATGTCTTCTATTACTTGATTCACCCTCTTTGTCTACCCATCAGACTTAGGATGATAGGTTGTACTGAAGTTCATATTCGTTCTGAACCCCTTGAATAACCCTTTCCATAAATTTGAGGTAAATTTCGAGTCTCTGTTAGACACAATTGTCTTGGGAATATCGTGCAATCATGCTACTTCCCTCATAAAAATATCAGCAACATTCACTGCCTTGTGATTAGTCTTTAGTAGAATAAAATGGGCATCTTTCGTAAGCTGGTCCACCAACACCATGATTGAATCATGTTGCTTACCTGTTCTGGGAAATCCCATGATGAAATCCATTGTCACCACTTCCCACTTCCACTCAGGAATGGGTAAAGGTTGTAGCAACCTTGTTGGGTGCATGTTCTCAACTTTAACCTTCTAGAAATCCATACATCTAGTGATGTATTCAACAATCTCTTTCTTCATACCTGGCCGAAGGTAATGGCTCTTGACTACTTCCACAGTTTTTTGATATCCAAGGTGCCCAACATAAGGCACATTATGCATTTCATGCAAAATCATAAGTTTCAAATCCTTGACATTAGGTACATAAATTTTGTTCCTGTACAGAAGTATTATTTTAGTTTCCAACTTATAATTCTCCACTTTCTTTGGAATCTTACCTTGTTGTAGCTTTGCTACCAAATCCCTGTACTGCAAATCTGTATTTGAGCCTCTGAAATTCATCTTTTAATATCATTTTGGTACATGCTAATGGTTGTAGAATGTAATTCAATCACTCTCCTGCTGAGTGCATCAGCCACTTTGTTTTCCTTCCCTTTGATATGCTTGATATCAAAATCGTATTCACAAAGAAAATCCAACCACCTACTATGTCTAGCATTCAAGGTTGGTTGATCAAACAAATATTTCAAACCATTGTGGTCTATTCTTAGTTCGAACCTCCTTCCCATGAGGTAATTCCTCCACTTCTTTAGAGTGTGTACTATGGATACCAACTCCAAATCATGAGTTGCATAGTTCCTTTCATGCTCTTTCAAATTTCTAAATTCATAACAAATTACGAATCCATTCTGACTGAGGACTCCTCCCGGTCCTTCTTTGCATGCATCCATACACACTACAAATTATTTGTTCGGATTTGAAATCCTCAGGATTGGAGCACTTCTTAACAGTTGCTTCAATCGGTGAAATATTTTTTCACAATCCTATGTTCACTAAAACTTCTTCTCCTTCCTTTGCAAGGAAGTGATAGGGTGAGATATCCTCTAGAACCTCGCGATAAACCTTCTTTAATAACCGGTTAGACCCTAAAGGACCTGACTTCCATCACATTCTTAGGAGTTGACCATTCTCTGATGGACTCAATCTTCTTAGGATCTACAACTATCCCATCCTTCAAAATAATATGCCCCAAGTAATGGATCTATTTTTGAAAAAAGAGCACTTTCTCAACTTGACATACAGTTGGTGCTCTCTTAGCACCTGCAAAACCATCCTCAGATGTTTTTCATGCTCTTCCTCCAACTTGGAATACACCAGGATGTCATCCAAAAAGACTATGAAAACTTGTCCAGATAGTCCCTTAATACACCATTCATCAGACACATAAAAACAACGGGTGCATTCGACAGTCCAAACGACACCACTGTGAACTCATAATGAACATACCTTGCTCTAAAGGCATTATTACTAATGTCTTCATCCTTTATCCTTTCCTGGTGAAATCCCTACCTGAGGTCTATTGTCGAAAATATCTTCGCATCCTTCAACTGATAGAAGAGGTCATCAATCCTCGACAGAGGATATTTGTTCTTTACAATTACTTTGTTCAACTGTCTGAAATCGATACACAATATCAATGTCTCATCCTTGTTCTTCACGAATAGGACTGGTGCACCCCAAGGTGACACACTTGGGCATATGTACCCCTTATTCAAAAGCTCTTCAAGCTGCAATTGCAACTCTTTCATATCTGGCGTACTCATTCTTTAAGGAGATTTCGATACTGGAGCTGCTCTAGGCATCAAGTTTATAGAGAAATCAATATGTCTCATTGGAGGTAGTTAGCGTACCTCCTGAAATACATCTCCAAACTCCTTTAATACCGCATGATTTCCAATATTTGAGACTTCATCCCTAGATGCTTCCTCATCATGGAATGCAAATAATTGATAGCCTTTTTTGTAGGACTTCTTCAGCTGCATTGATGAGATTTCTCTGATAGCAACAACTTTGGGAATTCCTTGGACTGTTTTTTGATTCCCTTCCTCATCCAGGCAAGTGAATTCCTAGTTACAAATAGTCTAAGATGGCATGGTGCGGTCCAACCAATCCATCCCAATTAGACAATCATAAGAACCTAAAGGAAGAACGTTCAATTCAGTCTTTGTGCTCAGTCCATTCATGTCCACAGGATAGGACTTAACCAACTCAGTGACTTTCCTCTTGGTTTTTGTAGCTAGCTGCACTAACCAACAATTTTCATGTTTGCTTCTTGATAAATGCAAACTTTCCACCACTCTAGGAACTATATAACTATGGCTAGCCTTAGAATCAATTAGAATAGTAAATGGTTGGTTGTTAATCATACCTTCCACTTCAATCATGTGAGACTAAAATTCATCTTTCTTGTTGTCCATGGCTGCATAGATCCTTGGCATTCTACTTCCCATGTCCTCCATTGTTTCATCTTGCTAAAAATTATGGACAACTCTCACTTTGCCATTTTAATGGGGACAATTTCTGTACTTTTGGTTCCCCTGACAACCCCAACACTGAATGGGTATCTGTCTTGGCCTTTGTTCCCCTACATCAACCATTCTTGTCTCTCTAAATGATGGTTGTCCTTGAGGACTATTTCTGAAAAAGGGTGGCTTAGTTCCCTTCTTCCTCTGATCCATATGGAATTTCTTCTTGTCTTCCCAAGCATTTCAAAAAGTAGGCTTCTCTATTTGCTGCTCATATAATCATTTTTCTTTTCTTACTATTTCTTCCATAGTATTAAGATCATCGTACTGAATCTTGTCACTAATGGAAGGTGGCAATCCACTTAGATACCTCTGAATCTTGATCGTCTCATCCTTGATGAACGAAACATACTTCAACAATTCCAAAAATATTTGTTCGTATTCATTAATGTTCATGTTTCCCAGTTTGAGTTCAAATAACTCTTTCATCTTTCTGTCATAGTATATTTTAGTCAAGTATTTCTTCTCAAAATAACTCTTGAATTATCTCCAAGTGATATATTTTTCTCTAATGTGCTGCACCTGCACAAGCTGATCCCACCACATGGATTTCTTTCCCTTCAGTTGATACATTGGAATTCTTCCTTCTGCATGAGAGGAATAATTCTGTAGTTGGAAATATTTCCTCATGCCAAGCAACCATGTCTCGGCATTTTCCTCCTTCTTATGTTCTCAATAAAACATTGGAGGCTTAATCTTGTTCATTTCTCCCTTCAGTTCATCCACTCCAGATCTCATGTGATTTCTGGTGGGAGATGGGATTGAACTACTATGTGCCCTCCTCTTGGAGTGACCTTGGGAGTGATTATGGTGTTTACCAACACTCTTTGATCTTCTTCCCTCAGAAGTCAGGTGACTCCCAGTTTTGCTCAAGTCTCTCTCTTTGTCCAACTTCTTTTATATTCTCTCTAGACTCTTCATCAATGTTAAGTTGAATTCACCTTTTTTATCCTAAGATTTCCTGAGCTTTCTTCTATTTTTTCGGTGAGTTTGGGCATCTTTCTGCAATTTTTCAATGATTTTCATAATATGCCTTTCCTTATCTATCTCTTCTTCATGTCCATTGGAGTTCAATCCTTCAACTCCCAAATGGACATCCATTCCTTTTGCTTCATCCTCAGAACTGGAATCATTATGTGTCTTCTCCATTTATTTTGCACTCAGTGGAAACTCTATCTGGTTCTGTCACTTGTTAAACTTATTCAAACACAACGTGCAAACAACCGGAATTTTTTAGGCCATTAATCCTTAAAAAATTCCACAGAATTCATAGACAAATCTGACTCAAAAAAACGTTCAGTTTTCATTCTCTGTGATTCTCGTTCAATCAAGAATCCCCACAGATTTCTTCTTTCAGAGCTCTTCTCTACTACGTTTTCATGCACTATCCCCTTTCTCTTCATTCCCAACCCACGTGACTATGGGTCATGACCAAACACTAGATCGATGAGCACACACTCAGGCCTTTAGCCTTCAGCTTCGAAAGATTTCCCAGCAAAACAAAATGATCACTCAGAATTTAGAGTTATCGAACTCGTACAATATGGTGGATCAATGGTCCACATATACCTAGCATCCTATGGCTGACACTCATTGTGGAACCTCAGGAATCTGAGTTCTGGGACTTCGGGACTTCGAAAGATTTCATATCCTCACACCCCGATAGCTTCCACGACACTTTTTTTATGTCATTATGTCACATCACTTATTCTTTTCCAAATTGTGGAGGCATGCAATGGTGGTTTTGAGTAACCCCCCTTTCATCCCACAATTCTTCTGACACTGACACATAACCCCTCAGTGAAACTACGGTTTGGATTGTGGGACCGCCTTGGAGAATTATCTTTCATGCAACTTGGGTCCCCACAATGTCTCTTGTTCATTGATCTTGATGTATCGTGATCAACTCCACTGTGGGTCCCCCGACCTTTAACTACGTTATGTAACCTCGGGCCCCACTAACCCTGCTCACATAGGGTGCCACATGGTCGAATACTAACGACGTCATCCAGCCCCACCCCATCTACTCTTTTGCTTCGAAACTTCAGACTTTGGGAGTTTGTGCAATGACACATCCCACTTCTCCTGATAGTCCAACTCCCAAAATTACAATCTACTCTTCTTCTTGATCCAATGGTAAAAATTTTTTCTCCAGATCTATGGTGTAGATCTTTCTCGGGACTTCAAGGTTTCAGGTTTCGGGCATTTATGCCTCCACGTACCCCACTTCTCCCTATTTCCGAACTCAGAAGTCTTCCAATATAACCCTCCTGTACCTTCTCCATATCTGATGGTCGTACTAAATTTCCCTTCCATCCGAAAAGATCCTATGGCTCCAACACCCCAAGTGTTAAGCGCTCTTTCTCTATGGTCAAATACCATGGCGACTGTGGTTTTATTCTACCGCTACTCCTCCCGAGCTTCGTAACACAACCAAGTAACCCCTTAACACTCAGAAACATTCTGAGGTCCGAAATTAGTCCTCTAGACACAAATTCCTCTCAAAACCTTGGGTCCAAAGACCACTTATCTAGCCCATCTAGGCTCAGGGTTGAAACTATGGATTTGATACCATATTGTAACGTCCTCGTCCATCAACCCCATGACCGAGTGACTCTACTGTGTGAAAACATTCTCAACCTTATATAGTATGCATTTAAATGAAGTTAAATGACTTAACACAGAGTAAACATATAATTACTTCTAACAACTAGAATTAATGTAATTAACATTAAATATCATTGCAACATAATACATGATAATATTTCAAGCATCACAAACATGCATTTTTATCGAAATTAAACAGATTCATATACTTATCTTTGAAACTGTAGTAACTCCACCAACCACGTGTAGACCTTCCACAAGCCTCCCATCCTTTGACCATGTTTCTCATCACACTCAACAGTGGGTCACCCCCAAGCTCGGACTAAGATCCACCCAAGGAAAGGGAATCCTAGACTAGGCTAAGGTTACATGAAAACTTCAAAGAGCACCCGAAAGGATTCTCTCCAGCAGTGTTCTTACACCCACTACTTACGGACTCTCATTCCCTACATACCTGTTCCACCCGAGAGTATACACCTTCACAAGAATAGTCCATCAATGCTTCACCTCCCTCTCTGGGTCTCGACAACAAACTGGATCAGGAATTCTCAGAGCTCCGTAGCTGGTGATGGACTCTCTCTGGTAGAAAACCACATCCTAAAATACTCTCTCACCTAGAGAGGGCTGCTCACAGGCCTGACAACCTACGTCTTCTACCACGGGCCTAAAAACTTGATTCTTCAACTAGTTTTCAACTCAATTCCCACAAGTTCAGGATAACAACAACAACAACAGCTTTTGGTTAACTCATGGGTGACAACAACAACAGGAAAATTGGGTGTGGACGTCTAGAAAAATGACAACAGGTCACTAAGACACAACATGGTTTAGGTAACACCGATTTCAGGATGCGTGACAAGCAATCCATGCAGAGGTCGAATAGACTCGTCGGTTCAGACAAAGGATGTATCCGATCCTCAAGAAAACATCATAGGCTTCGTGTTTTAGAGTTGTGTGAGGGTATGCATGCAGAGATCAGATGGAATTCACGGTTTCAAAAAACCGATGGTAGAATGGATGAGGAACCCTAGACTCAGTTGACTCTTCATATTTTAAACGCATGCACCCAGGTTGACACTTGTCTTCCTGGAGCTACATGCGTGCCATTTTGCACACATTGGAGCTGCATGCGTTGCCTCTCCCAGGACTTAGGATAAAAACATGTTTTGTCACACAGATTTAGAATAATAATAAAATAGTATTCTCAAGGAATTAAGCCCCTAATATTATCCCCTCTTTCCAAACTTTCATCCCCTTTTCCCTTACCCACCCTATGGAAGATTATTCCCCCATCACTCTTTCTTCATGGTCGGTCTGCACGCAGTGATGTTTAATCTTTATTACTGTTTTTCATATTGCATATACAAAAACAAGCTCATGGCCTTTAACACTTAGGATCTTTGGCCTAATAAACACATAATCCCACCATTTTATCAATACTTGGCTCACCAGCCTACAAAACATGATTTACAATTCATAAACATGATTACACCAGGGATCATCCTTGGGGATATTACATATGAGGACTTTGGAATTTTGGTTATAGAAAAACATTTAAATTTTTTTTGTGTTTTTTTAAACCAATGTACATCTTTCTTAAATCTAGATCTATGAGGCCTCGAGAGGGATCAAATTTCTTAAGATGTTAATTTTTTCGTGATTTAATTTTATGTTATGTATTAGTTGATTCATATGATAAAAAATTACACCTTAATAAATTTGATCCCTCTTGGTTCTTGATAGATGGATTTATGATGGTTTATTATTTTAGATGTTGTCACTTACATAGGTAATTAAGCCGAATTGTTATTTCTTTATTATCTTTTATTATTTTTTAATGTAACATTATGTACATGACAATATCTTCCCCATAATGGGATGTAGAGAACCTCACTACTCTAAATCAATGAAATTTATTTTAATTATTGGTATTTCTTTTAATGTGTCTCTAGTGGAGGCATAACACATTTTCCCAAGGGATTTATGGACCTTAGCAACTAATCTCCTTTTTATGTGGGAGATACAAAGGTGTTTTGGAGTTTTATATTGTAATTATTAGACATAGGTGCATGGTCACGCTTAATTCCTAATTCCCCACACCATGCATTGGGTATCTTTGTTTATGTTCCCTTCTCACAAAATTGCTAAGGTAATAAGAAACACCCCTATTGAGATCCATGATAAGGTGGTTAGGAAGGAGATGGTTATTTTTATTCCCTATCCAAGGATATTTTCAAATGAGAACCTGGGCTCCATTTCCTATTTCTTTAAATATCCATCTTCCTATCATTGGAAATACATTTATAATGGATTTCCATATAATGGATCCATTCTGAACCTTCTCGATAGGTTTTCAAATCCACTCTATTATGGTGTCTCTTGGAAAACATTTTTTCTTTGTGATTTGTACAAATAACCTTATTCGTTGTATTATCCCCCACACATACTTTTTAGCCAAATATTTGGATAATTAGATGTTTTTTTTTAGTCCTCATCCCCATAAGGGTTTTGGGTTTGCTAGTTTCCTCCATGAGGATGAAATCATTGTTTTTTTTCCTCACATACATCCCCAAAAAAGTGGAAAGACAACTAGAAAAATTTTCCCAAGATGATTTTGGGATCCAATCAAGAGATGTCTAGTAAATTGGGATGGTTTATAAAACAACCTCAAGAAGCCTGCTCCAAATAGCCATTTATTGCACCAAGTGTGATATTTACTTTCCATATTCACCAAAATCCATAACCAATCTTTTTTGCGGTAGTAATTGTATTTGAGCATGAATCCTAGGTACTTAGAAAATGTCCCTAAATATTCTACCTATATAGAGAGAATTTGGGATATTGCATTGTTTTCCTTCTAAGTCTCAAGGTATAGAGAGAGATCAACATCCTAGTTTATTTACAAAAAATGTTTAGCATATCTTAAATATATTCTACATATATGATTTTCTCTTCAAAAAAAATTAGGATATCATCAACAAAGAGTAAATGGGAAATGGTGCATATAGTACTTACAACAATATATTTCAATCGACCTCTAACTAGGGAATCCTTCAACATCTTGCTAAGGGATTTTGAAACTAAAAGGGAGAGAATGGGAAAGAGTGTAAACCCCTATATTATACCTCTTTCCACTTTGAGAAATGGTGTTGTTGAACCATTTATCAGCAGGAAAAGGGAGATAGTGCTAATGCAGTTCATGATCCAATTTACAAAGGAGTGGTCAAATCCTAAATCAATAAGTAGTAATATGATATAAAACCAAATTACTTTAGAAAATGCCTTGGATAAGTCAACCTTGAATGTAAGGGCCCTATGATTGCTTGTTTGAATGGACTGGAACTCCTCTTGAGAAAGACTAATTGCCTCATGCATTTTTTCTCCCTCATAAAAATCCAAATCGTTCAGTGATATGTGTGTGGAGATAATTTGTTTTAACCTTCTTTCTATTAGATTCAAGATGATTTTATATATGTTGTTTCATTAAGAGATAGGCCTGAATTGTTGAAAGGTGGATGGGTTGTTTGAATTGGGGATAAGAGCGATGAAGGTAGAGTTGTAGGTTTTTATTATTTGTCTAGTGGATCTAGAGTACTCCACTAACTTTAAAATATCATTTCCCAAGATGTCAAAATTTTGAGTGTAAAACTCCTCCTTGAGCACATCCAATCTAGGTATTTTTTCCTTCTTGAGGCTATGCAAGACCTTATGAAGCTCATCCTCCATTAACTTTTACATATTCTATATCATTGAACTAAACCCATAAAATGGAAATGGCTTCATCAAAATGTGATTGCAAATGGAAATGAATCCCAAAATTCAACATCTATAACAACATCAAAACACTTCAACTACTTATACCCTATAATTGATTGCTAGATCGATAAGATGTGAAGTAAATACACTATAATGCATAAGCAAAAATTAAATTCAAAAGATTTAACAACTATTGAAAGTGTATCAACAATTGTCTAAAAGTAAATATTGGCATTAACGTTGGTTGTAATTTAAAACAAATTTAGACCTCTCATTGCTAAAATTGAGTATATAACTTTATAGTATTTATCACTTAAAACAGTTCACATTACTTGATATAATTAAAATGTCGAGATGTATTTATCTTTATTAAAACTACCTTTAAATTTATATCTTCTAATGTGATGAGAACAAAATATTGAGAGGAAATATGCAGATCTGACCATTCATGATCTATAATTCAGAACTTCAACTCTAAAACTAAAGGAGGAAATTAAGAGAAATGAACTAGTCAAACTAAGTAAAAACTAACAACATGCCATAGGTATTGTCCTCTATATATAATCCCCTAGCCATTTCCTCTATGTATTATTAGAGATCCCCCATCCATGGCCCATAATGGTAACCATAAATCAATGTCTACACATTACATTAAGTTGTGGTTGAATTTGGATTGCAAGTTAATATTATTCCATGAGAAACAAAAATAAAATTGGGAAGACTAGTACTTGCATGAACAATGAATTTACTAAAATTGGCAGATGAAAAGTTCAAAGAACCTATTAGGAATTTGAATAATGTTCATGTAGTGAACCTCAAATTCACCATAAAAAAATAAAAATCCTATGACATAATTTAATTTCGTTTAAGCTTAGAAATTAAGAGAAGGTAAAATTCATTTCTGTCCATAATGTCATTTTTACACCAGTCTAGATTACTTTGAACTAAAAATCTTATGTGAGTAAATTATTTCCATAATTCTATCACTTCCCTTGACTCTCAAACTACTCCAACATACTTCTTTGTATATAGGCAATGTCTAAACTCAGGTCGAAGGAACCTTTGATGTTCAGAGAGATAAAGATTAGAAGGGATAGCACCTTTGAAGTATTCAAAGGGAGGCAGAGATCAAAATCGTCTCACAGAGGTCAAGTTCAGGTGGATAACGCTAAATCATTTTGGCCAGAGATCCTTGAGAGGAGTGAACGAACGGTGAGATTTCTTCGTGGGGAAGTACCAAAATCCCACAGATCGTTGGATCTCATAGATCTGTGGGAAGGTTAAGACTGATCATCTTTTAGTGTTCGGAAGCTTAGGACGAGTAGCGACCATTGGATGAGAAGCAATAGGAGCTGTTGATATCACGCTTCGAACTTTGTTATTTCGGAGTTCAGAGTTTGGAGAAGCAAGGGATTTTGGAGTCGTTGCATCGCGAGCTCCCGATTTGCGAAATGCCAAAAGAATTGGGACCATTGATCTCATGCGAAAGGGCCAAAAACCCGTTAAGCCCCTTTTTTGCATTTCAGGTCTCGGGAGTTCGAAGGCCTAGAATGTTGCATCGGGAGTCGCGAAATCCCAAATCGTGAAACCCCTAAAAGTGAAAAGGCCAAGACCCGTTAAGACCCTTTTCGCCATTTCAGGTCCCGGGAGTTCGAAGGGCCTAGAAAAGTTTTTGCCGAAGTCACGAAACCCCAAATCGCGAAACCCCAAAATCACGAATTCCGAAACTCCGAAATGCTAGGCCCACAATCCTTTCACATTTCACAATTCGACACTTCTTATTTCATTTTGTTTTTGCATCAGGGGTTTGTAAACCCCGAAATCCTGAACCCCGAAATCTTGAAATCTTGAAATTCTTGGTCCTTAGTCTCTTCGCATTTCACAATTCAGAAAATAGCGTGGTCTTTTGTCTTTTGTGTTCAACACTTGTAATTGTCGAAACCTGATTGAATTCGGTCTTTGACACCATTTTGTTCTCTAAGGTTTAAACCATTAAACAAAATTCTAAGTTAATTTTTTGGTACAGGTCTTGATTAAGCGTCTCCGAACTCTTGTGCTTACGGAGCATTACAGTTTCCAAACTTAAAAGGGGTCATTCAAATTCGATTCCCTCAGACTCTTATCGGGTTTGGAAAAATGGGGAAAATTTTCCCAAGGGTAACTGAGGATTTGGTCATTGTGGTTACAATATAACTTTTGCAGAAATTTCTTCTACAGGATTGTCCTATTCGTTAGAGTAAAAATAAATATTTGATAACCGATTATTGTTCGGTCTCGTTATGCCCTAAATTTTAACTACCAGGGTTATTGCCTTGAAGACAGGCCCTGTTTTCAAACACTAGATGTTGGATCGACTTATGCTAGATCTAAATACTAAATCATTTTATCTTATTTCAACATTCCTTATAATTATTACCAGGGTGATTTAAATCTGCAATAGCGATTATTTAGATTGGATATAATGGTTCGAGTAAAGTTCTGATTCTATGTTTTTCTTCCAGAATAATATATATATATATATATATACTTTCTTCATTGTTTAGGCCAAAGGGATGGTAGGAGTTTTAAATCGTGTGATGCATACACAAAACTGTAATGGAAACTGGTGTAATAGTCGGTCTTCCTACCTCAACTATAGATCTGCCTCTACACAGTCTGTTTTAATGGAAAATAAAAAGTATCATAGTTTACAAAACTCAGAATGTTGTTCCCGACATTATCCATACAGTTAGATTAATGAAATTTCAGCATAACTTCCACTCCCCATATGCCAATATCATAATTGGTTTCACTCCAAAAACAAATAAAAAATAAAATAGTAGTGAAACTAATTTAGAGGAGATTTCTTCCAGAATTTAACCATGCATAAATCCTTTTAACTATCATAACTAATAAAAGGCCAATTCTATCATTCATTCAGATTTAATAAATACATGACATCAGATATAAAATCATTCAAACAAAGAATGGAAATCATTTCAGTTCCGATTTAACAAATATATTGCATCCGATATTAAATCATTCAAACAGAAAAGAAGTAGAGCAACATATCTGAACCCGATTGCGAGAAGACAAAGGAAACAACCACGTTCCTCCCAACCGTAGAACGTGGCAGCCAAATCACTTGCCCAGTTCACCCCCTAGCCTGACCATGAATCGATGAGGGCTAACTCAGAAACTCCTCCTCAACAATGTCCTTCCATTCCAACAGTTATCCTCTTGCCTCACACTTACTCAGCAGTGCTCATAACAACAAGGAAAATATGTTTCAGCAGAGTCCTCTTGCCTCACACTCAATCCATAGTGTTCATAACAACAAGACAACTCAAAAATATTTTCCCCAACATACTTGGTAGCGTCCTGCCTCCTTTCATATGCTATTTATCAATTTTGCACAGGTCTTTTTCCCTCCCTTGGGGATTTTCACAACTTTCTAAATCCCTGATTTTTAGGGGCTATCAATGGCCAAATATCTGATTTTCCACTTGTAATAACCAGCCTAGAGGTAGTTCCAACATGTTCCCCACTCATGGAGTCATGGTTAGCTGATTTTAACATGGTTGTTCCATTTGTCCTCCTGCAATTAATATAAATATTCTTCTTTTATACAAGTGTCATAGTCAAATAGTTAGTTGAGTCCAATAAGAACTCTGTGCAACAGTCATAATAATTAATCACAATTATCAAATTCGAAATTCGGAATTGCCATAAATGGAAAAAAATTTCCAAATTTGAATTTACTATTAACGAAAAAAAATTTCTAACAAATTTAAATTCCAAAAGTATTTTATTTTTGGGGGATATCACATCCTTTCCCCCTTCAATAAAAAATTGTCCTCAGTTTTCGTTTCTTTCTTGGAACAATGTTGGATGAGATTTCCGTAAATCTCCTTCCAACTCCCAAGTGGCCTCCTCAGGACTAAAGTGATTCCATTGCACCTTTACTTGAGCGATGACTCTGTTCTGAAGTGTTATTTCTCTTTGGTCCAGAATGCTCAGGGTTTCCACTGGAACTCGCCCTCTGGTTCCACCTGTAGCAAGTCCCAATCACTCCTATGAGTAGGGTCATGAATATACTTTTTCAACAAAGAAACATGAAATACATTATGAATTCTTAGATTAGATGGAAGTGCAAGATGATATGCTACGGGTCCAATTCAAGCTAGTATCTCGAAGGGCCCACAAAACCTGGGTGCCAACTTGGCATATTTCCCTAACTTCAACAAGCTTTTTAGGGCTTTGACCTTCAAATAAACATGGTCTCCCACTTGAAATTCCAAGTGTCTTCTTTTCTGATATGCATAGCTCTTATGTCTGTCCTATGCTTCTTTCAAGTTTTGTTGTACTTTCCTTACATTGTTCTCCATTTCTTGTAGCATCTCTGGTCCAACCATGAGTCAGTCAGCTGGGTTATCCCAACTAATTGGAGTTGTACACTTCATGCCATACAGTATTTTGAAGGGGCTCAACTCGACTGAAGTTTGGTACCCATTGTTATATGCAAATTCTTCTAAGTGTAGGTAGTCTTCCCACTTATTTGGTTTTGTTCTTACATACATGCGGAGCATATCCTCTATGATTTGGTTTGTCCTTTTGGTATGTCCATTAGTTTGGGGATGATAACTCATACTGAAATTCAAATTAGTATTTATCCCTGCAAACAATTCCTTCCAAAAAGTGGATGTGAATTTTATGTCTCTATCTGAAATCACTATTTTAGGAATACCATGCAGTCTAAAAATTTCTTTCATGAACATTTCAGCAATGTTTATAGCTTTAAAAGTAGACTTTATAGGAATAAAGTGTGCAAACTTACTGAGTTTATCGATTAAAACCATGATTGAATCATTTTGTTTTTGAGTTTTAGGCAAACCTATTATAAAGTCCAATGATATGGTCTCCCATTTCCATTCTGGTACTAGTAATGGCTGTAATAGGTTGGTTGGATGCTGGTGTTCGGCCTTAACCTGTTGACCATCCTGGAACCTATCCAAGTATTCTACTATTTTTCCTTTCATATTAGGCCAGTAAAATAGTTTTCTAAGTGTTGTTATCGTTTTTTGGTAACCTGGATGACCAAAATACGGTTTCTTATGCACTTCATCCAAAACTATTAATTTTAACTCTGTTGAATCTGGTATGTAAAGTCTGTTTTTAAATCGTAATAATCCCTTCTTGTTGATACTTAGATCTGGTTTATCTAAGTCAATGATACTATTTTGTAATTATGCCATCATCTTAGTGTAATTTCCATTGCTAATACCGGTCATCCTTACCTTTTGTTCCAGATCACTTTCTGCCCTGCTGATATTTACCTCAAACAACCCATGGACTCTTCTGTATAAAGTGTATGCTACTTTATTTTATTTTCCCTTGATATGTCTGACTTCGAAGTCGAATTTTCTCAAGAAGGATAACCATATGGCTTGTTGTGCATTGAGATCTGGTTGACTAAACAGATATTTCATGCCGCTATTATCTGTCAATAGTAGAAATTTCCTTCCCATTATGTAGTGTCACCACATTTTTAATGCCTGTATTACCGCTGCCAATTCTAAATCGTGAGTGATATAATTTTTCTCATGTTCCTTTAATTTTTGAGACTCATAACAAATAATGTGTCCTTCCTGAGTTAGGACACCACCTAGTCCATCTTTACTTGCATCAACACATACTGTGAAGTCTTTATCTAGGTCTGCTACCTTCAAAATGGGCGTCAATGTCAATAATTTGTTCAGCTTGTTAAGACTGTCTTGACACTTTTACGACCAATTAAACTTGGTCCCTTTTATTTGTAATGATCTGATAGGGTAGGATATCTTGGAAAATACTTCCATAAACCTACGGTAATGTCCGGCGATTCCCATGAATGATCGGATATCTGCTACATCCTTAGGTACTGGCCATTCCATAATGGATTTTATCTTCTCCAGGTCTACAACAATGCCTTCTGCTAAAATTACATGTCCTAGATATTGTATTTATTTTTTATAAAAGTCACACTTGTCAAATTTGGTGTACAGTTTGTGTTTTTTCAACGTTTGCAACACTATCCTTAAGTGTTCATCATGTTCTTCCTCCATTTTTGAATAGACCAGAATATTGTCTATAAATACTACCACGAACTTGTCTAAGTATTCACTGAAAATACTGTACATCAGGCACATAAACGTGGTTGGCGCATTAGTGAGTCCAAAAGGTATGACTACAAATTCATAGTGTCCATATCTTGTCCGAAAAGTTGTTTTTTTTATGTCCTCATCTTTTATCCTAATTTGATGATAACCAGATCATAAATCCAACTTTGAAAAGATCTTGGCCCCACCCACTTGATCAAAAATATCATTTATCCTTGGTAAGGGGTATTTTTTCTTAATAGTCATTTTGTTCAGTTGTCTATAAACGATACATAGTCTTAGAGTACCATATTTCTTTTTCACAAAGAGGACTGGTGCTCCCCATGGCAAGACACTCGGTCTGATGTACTCTTTGTCCAACAATTCTTGTAATTGTATTTTTAATTCTGTCAGTTCTGGTAGACTCATTCGGTAGGGTGCTTTTGAGATAGGGGTTGATCTGGGTAGTAAGTCTATGGAAAAATCTATTTCCCTTCTAGGAGGTAATTATGGTATCTCATCCACAAACATGTCTCTAAATCACGTAGGACAACAAAGTCTTCTAACTTGGGCTTATCTTCTTTTTCTAATAGATTCGTCACTTGGATGGCGTAAACTTAACATCCCTTTCTAATACATTTCTTAAGTTGCATCGCTAAAACTTGTCTAAATGATACAGGTTTTGGTATGCCTTGGGTTGTTCTAACAGTGCCAAAATTATCTTTATAGCTAAGTATCTTTGTATAACAGTTGTAAGGTAGCTAGAGAGGTAGTGGGGGGCCTAGAGGGCCCATAGTGATAATAGTGGAGGTCATTCAATGTAAGGTGGACTAGGTCCACTGTATTATTAAATAAGACCCACTATGGTAGTTAGATATAATAAATGTAAGAGGACTTCTTAGAAGGTTCTACTTCTAGAAGATTCCTCCTCTA
>ML807943.1:22277-38145 GCA_009831015.1 Picea engelmannii
GCTTGAGGAGTTTTATCCTTCCATAAGGATTAATATATGGTGTTACCCTACCTCAAGGGTTTTCTCTATTTCTTGTGTTCATTGTTATGGTGAATGGTTTATGGCTTATTATTGGTTATTTCTGAAGTGTATTTGCAGATCTGGATATATTGTGATATTTTGTATTCGGGTATTTGGAACTTAACAATAGTCTAGTACTGCTTTGTGTTGTTCCAACCAATCTGTCCCGATAATCATATCATAAGATCCTAGTGCTAGGATGTTCAGATTGGTCCCTATCCTTTGACCATCTAAGATGAACTCAAGATCAGAAATAAAGTCAACTACTTTTCTTTCAGTACCTGTTGCTAGTTGTACAAGCCATGATTTTACGTGATTCAGTTTCTTAAGTTTATTCAACTCTACTACATCGGGAATAATATAACTTAATGTAGCTCCAGGGTCAATTAAAATAGAAATTCGAGTGTCATTGATTTTACCTTTGATTTCTACCACCGAGGAATGGTGGTCAGCTTGTCGTCCATCCATGGATGCATTTATCCAATGCAGACTTCTGCCCATGTCTCCCACTGTCGAGGCTTCCTGCAAATTGTGAACAATAGTTCTGTTGGCTATAGTTAAACATAGACAGTTCCTCCTTAGATGAGGCTCTCCACACACCCAATACTTTAGTGGATCGTTGGAGTTATCCCCAAACTTCTTCATTCCCAGGTTTACTGGTTTACCACTACCTTCCGTATTCGGATGATTGGAGTGAAAATCCTTCCTTGAGAAACTTTTTGCTACTTTTTGATAAGGAGTTGGCTGGTATCCCTTCTTCCGCTGGTTCATTCGATCTTGCTTCTTATCCTTCCAGGTCTTGGAAAACTCTACCCACTTTTTATACTAGTCATAGCACATTTGTGCTCTCTTGAATACCTCACTCAATGATTTGGGGTTGTCAAACTCCAGTAGGCCTATGGTAAATAGCTTAAGAGTCGTTGGATTTTTACCTTACTTTCCCAGATGTATGGTACGAACCTTAGTAGTTCAATAAATTTATTTATAAGGTCCTCCATTGTCATTTGTCTGAGTCGTAACTCATAAAATTATTTCGTCTTCCTTTCATAATAGCTTTCAGAAAGGTATTGTTTCTTGAAATACTTCTTAAAGTTAGACCATTCCAACTGTTTCTCTTTTAGGCCCTTAGACAACTTCAGGTCCTGCCACCAAATGTTGGCCTTCCCCTTCAGATTATAGATGGCCATTCTGACCTTCATGTTGCTGGAATAGTTGTAGATATGGAAGTATTTTTTGATGTCCAACAACCATGCCTCAACTTCTTCTCCTGTCCTGGATTCTCCATCAAAGGTAGCTGGTTTAATCTTTTTAAATTCTCCTTCAAGGTGGTCTACTTGTTTTCTTTTTCTGTCTGGTATAGTTTTGTCCTTAGCTGAAGGTGTCCCTTCAGATGAACTGTCTCCTTTTTTTGTTTCCGCACCAGAATTCTTGGAGGCCCTTTTGCTGACGTCCTCATCATGGTTATCATCTTTTGGGATTTTCTTGGTTACTATACTACACAGCAGGACTTCATTTATCTCTTGTTGTTCCTGTTGTGCTTTCTTCAATTTTTCATTGTCGGCCTTGAAAAACTGTAGTTCAACAATAAGATTCCTCATTGTTTCCAACACTTCCGTGGGTGAGCTTCCATCATTGTTCTGTCTTAGATCTCCAGGAGTTCCTTGCTATGGATTCCCTTCCATCCTGATTTCTGCACCTTCTTGAGCTTCCATAATCAACACAAAACAGAAAGGCTTTCTGTCTGTAACCACAAGATTTATTAGTTTTTTCATAAATCAGAATATATATTAAGCAATTAATGTGGCCCTGTTCAGGCCTAGTGTTGTAATTTTTTCTCTGATACCATATGTAGCGAACCTCAAATTCACCATAAAAAAAAAATATTCCTATGACATAATTTAATTTCGTTTAAGCTTAGAAATTAAGAGAAGGTAAAATTCATTTATGTCCATAATGTCATTTTTACACCAGTCTAGATTACTTTGAACCGAAAAGCTTATGTGGGTAAATTCTTTCCATAATTTTATCACTTCCCTTGACTCTCAAATTACTCCAACATACTTCTTTGTATATAGGCAATGTCTAAACTCAAGTCGAAGGAACCTTTTATGTTCAAAGAGATAAAGCTTAGAAGGGATAGCACCTTTGAAGTATTCAAAGGGAGGCAGAGATCAAAATCATCTCACAGAGGTCAAGTTCAGGTGGAGAACGCTAAGTCATTTTTGCCAGAGATCCTTGAGCGGAGTGAATGAACGGTGAGATTTCTTCGTGGGGAAGTACCGAAATCTCGCAGATCATTGGATCTCGTAGATCTGTGGGAAGGTTAAGACTGATCGTCTTTTAGCGTTCAAAAGCTCAAGAGGAGTAGCGACTGTTGGATGAGAAGAAATAGGAGCCATTGATATCGTTCTTCAAACTTCGCTATTTCAGATTTCGGGGTTTGGAGCAGCAAGAGATTTTGGAGTCGTTGCATCGCGAACTCCTGATTTGCAAAATCCTGAAAGAATCAGGACCATTGATCTCATGCGAAAGGGCCAAAAACCCGTTAAGCCCCTTTTTGGCATTTCAGGTCCCGAGAGTTTGAAGGCCTAGACCGTTGCATCTGGAGTCGCGAAATCCCAAATCGTGAAACCCTGAAAAGTGAAAAGGCCAAGACCCCATAAGCCCGTTTTTGGCATTTCGGGTCCCAAGAGTTCGAAGGGCCTAGAAAAGTTGTCGCCGAAGTCACAAAATCCCGAATTGCAAAACCCAAAAATCTCGAACTCCAAAACTTTGAAGTGTTGGGCCCACAGTCCTTTCACCTTTAACAATTCAACACTTCTTATTTCATTTTGTTTGTGCATCAGGGGTTCGTAAGCCCCGAAATCATGAAATCCAGAAATGTTCGGTCCTCAGTCTCTTCGCATTTCATGATTCGGAAAATAATGTGGTCATTTGTCTTTTGTGTTCGGCATTTATAATCACTGAAACCCGATTGACTTTGGCCTTTCACACCATTTTGTTCTTTAAGGTTTAAACCATTTAACAAAATTCTAAGTTAATTTGTCAGTACAGGTCCTAATTAAGCATCTCCGAACTCTTGTGCTTATGGAGCATTACAGTTTCCAAATTAAAAAGGGGTCATTCAAATTCGATTCCCTCAAACTCTTATCGGGTTTGGAAAAAGGGGGAAAAATTTCCCAAGGGTAATTAGGGATTTGGTCCCGGTGGTTACAATGTAAATTTTGCAGAAATTTCTTCTAGAGGATTGTCCTATTCGTTAGAGTAAAAAGAAATATTTGATAACCGATTATCATTCAGTCTCATTATGCCCTAAATTTTAACTACCAGGGTTATTATCTTGAAGACAGGCCGTGTTTTCAAAGGCTAGACGTTGGATCAACTTATGCTAGGTCTAAATACTAAATCATTTTATCTTATTTCAGCATTCGTTATAATTATCACCAAGGTGGTTTAAATATGCAATAGCGATTATTTAGATTGGATATAATGGTCCGAGTAAAGTTCTGATACTATGTTTTTCTTCCAGAATAATATATGTATATATATCTGTACTTTGTTCATTGTTTAGGCCAAAGGGCTGGTAGGAGTTTTAAATCACGTGTTGCATACATAGAACTGTAAGGGAAATTGGTGTAATAGTCGATCTTCCTACCTCATCTATAGATATGCCTCTACACAGTCTGTTTGAATGGAAAAGAAAAAGTAGCATAGTTTACAAAACTTAGAATGTTGTTCCCGACATTATCCATACAGTTAGATTAATGAAATTTCAACATAACTTCCACTCCCCATATGCCAATCTTGGCATTGGTTTCACTCCGAAAAAAAATAAAAAATAAAATAGCAGTGAAACTAATTTAGAGGAGATTTCTTCCAGGATTTAACCATGCATAAATCATTTTAACTATCATAACTAATAAAAGGCCAATTCTATATTTCGTTCAGATTTAATAAATACATGACATCAGATATTAAATCATTCGAACAGAGAATGGAAATCATTTCAGTTCCGATTTAACAAATATATTGCATCCGATATAAAATCATTCAAACATAAAAGGAGTAGATCAATATATTTGAACCCGATCACAGGAAGACAAAGGGAACAACCACATTCCTCCCAACCGTAGAATAGGGAAGCCAAATCACTTGCCCAGTTCATCCCCTAGCCTGACCATGAATCCATGAGATCTAAATCAGAAACTCCTCCTCAGCAATGTCCTTCCATTCCAACAATTATCCTCTTGCCTTACACTTACTCAACAATGCTCATAACAACAAGGAAAATCTGTTTCAGCAGACTCCTCTTGCCTCACACTCAATCCATAGTGTTCATAATAGCAAGAGAGCTCAAAAATATTTTCCCCTACATACTTGGCAGCGTCCCGCCTCCTTTCATATGCTATTTATCAATTTTGCCCAGGTCTTTTTCCCTACCTTGGGGATTTTCATAGCTTTCTAAATCCCTGATTTTCAGGGGATGCCAATGGCCAAATCTATGATTTTCCACTTGTAATAACCAACCCAGAGGTAGTTCCAACATGTTCCCCACTCATGGAGTCATGGTCAACTGATTTTAACATGGTTGTTCCATTTGTCCTCCTGCAATTAATATAAATATTCTATTTTTATACAAGTGTCATAGTCAAATATTTATTTGAGTCTAATCAAAACTCTACCCAATAGTCATAATAATTAATCACAATTATCAAATTCGAAATTCAGAATTTCCATAAATGGAAAAAATTTCCCAAATTCGAATTTACTAAAAACGGAAATAAATTTCCAGCAAATTTAAATTCCAAAAATATTTTATTTTTGGGGGATATCATAGTTCATACTTCCATAATGGGGACTCTGAATCAGTTTGTATTTGAAGTAATAGACATATTCGAGGGAATCCATACTTACCTAGACTTATTTATATTCCCTTGGGGAATAAAAATCAAGGTAATTATTTCTTTAGAGAGAGATAGAATCAAACTCAAGTGGAATGGTCAGAAAATAGTAATTACTCTATACCTAAAGGAATGAAAGTTGCGGGTTGAAGCATGGGATGAATAGGCAGAAGCTAAGAAATTGTATTAAGAAGAAAAAGACAAGGTGTAGCCCATTTCTTCGGAAGAAATTTTACAAGGATCACCTTTGTTTATCAATCATAACTTAGATATTGAGTTATATGGTTAGAAAATAGAAAATTATGAGTCAAATGCAAGGGAATGTTTTTTTATTGATGGGATACTAATCAATAATTTTTTCTCATGTTTCTTAATCAAAGTAATACACATTGTGTATGAAAAAGAGACTAAATAAACATCGTCCCTACTACCCACGAATTTAAAATATGGGCTAGTGGATCTAATTAGATTAAAATAAATAAATTCCTCATCATCCCACATTGATGAGTTATCTAAAATGGTTGGAGAGAATGGAAAAATGAAGAGACTTGTACAATCATTCACCAACCAAACAACTGTATGGTGGGAAACACATACTCCAAGATTACTAACACGGAAAACTACCATGACATATTTTTTGGAATAACTTGGAGGAAAAAAACAATTTGTAGAAGTTAACATACCCAAGTTTAATCAGAACTTCAACCTTGTAGCCTATATTCATGAATGTGAAAATAAATGGAAAAGGGTTGGATACAGAGATGAAAGAGTGTGGCCCCATATATTCCCAAACAAATTAGATGATATATCTTATAAAATGGTATAAAATAGAGTAATATATGGGTGAAACATTCTCTTGAAGTGCACTTAAACAAAATTTTATAAAATATTTTGAGTTTAGGCCAGAAGAGACCAACTAGTTCAGGCAGTACAAGAACTCATATATTTTATCGAATAAACAAATATTGAAGAAGTCATCAAAAGAGAAAAAGAAAAATTCGACATCTAGTCGACTTTGTATTGAAATTTTATGTCAAGCCACCAACTCTTTGACAAAACAAATCATTATCTAGACATGGATAATGTATGCTCTCCTGGGAAAATATTTCGATGGAAAAGAAACCGCCCTCAAGAAAGTCATCATGCAAATATTTTTCTAAAAGTATCCAAGGTGGAAAATAAGGGCAAACAAAAAATGTCATATTTTCCCCCCACCTATACTGAAATCAAGGAAGGATATTGTAAACTCGATGAGTTCAACCCCCCCCCCCCCCCCCTCAAATGGATGGAAATGGAACTCAAAATTCAGGAGGTCGACATATCTATTGATGGTCAACCAAAAACGACCCGAATAGGCTAGTATTCTAACCCGAATAGGCTACTATTGGATAGAAAAGAAAAAAATGCTGAAATATTTGACTTGTTAAGAAAGTATTAGGAGGTATTCACACAATATTACAAATAATTACAAGGAATCAAAAAATGGACGGGGGAGATGAAAATTGACCTCATACAAAGGGATAATCTCGTAAGAAAACATCCTTACAAATTGAAAAATAAGTATAAGACAATTTTTTAGAAGGAAATTGAAGGGATGTTGAACGTTGACATCATCTACCCAATCAAAAAATATAAGTGATATAGTCCTATGGTCATCCAGCCAAATAAGTACAACCCAAATAAATTAAGAATTTGTGTTGATTCCCAAGGACTAACTAATATTACTATTACATACTTGTTTCCAACATCATTCACTGATGAAGTAGTCAATGAAGTGGTGAGGAATGAGTTCTACTCATTCATTGGTGGATATTTGTGGTAAAATCAAGTGCCCATTCCTGAGGAAGATTAAGTGAAAAAAATATTTGTCCTGGAGTTTGGATCAATTACATACAAATCTATGCCTTTTGGACTAAAAAATGCTCCATTAGTCTTCTCAAGAATTGTGGTGAAGGAATTTTGAGAATACATTTTTAATAACGTGGACGTATACTGTGACAATTATATTGTTGACAACCTCCTTAAATATCATACATAATTTTTAAGAATGATGATTGAAAGGTGTCAACAGATCTATTAGCACACTTACTTATACTAAGATGGGGAGTGAATCGATATAAGATTACTTTTTCTCTTGTTTCAATATTTATCAATGTCTTTCTTTACCAAATATAACCATTAATGATAAATTCAAAACCACACAATCAACAATACACTGATGTTTAACGTGGAAACCCAAATGGGAGAAAACCAAAAAACAATTCTTTTATAACATTTTGTAGGAACCAACCTACTATTACAATGCTTGCAGGAACCAACTTGTAGGAGAAAATAATTCCCTTATCTAAGAACCAACTCAATAATACCTATAGGAACCAAACTATAGTTGTATTATTTGCAGGAACCAACCTACAAGAGGCACCAATCCCCTTAATCTGCCAATAATGACAAATATTCTCTTTCCCTTAAGCCTTCACTTACATATTGTCTCGACACATTCCTTTAGTTCACAATCTTCTTGATTTTAAAAGTTCCTTATACCTTTCATTATATTCCTTTTCATTCACCGCCATCATTGAGCCTCAGATCCTCAGAGCTTCTCTTCACACAATCCATGTACTCCCTCACATTTCTAAAACTTCACTCATTACATATGAATGGTATTTGAGCATGTTTATTTATACATAGAATACACCCACAGGTTTGTCCACATATCTAAATATTTCTCATGAGGTCAACTCTAGATCTCTTTGTTATTAGTTAAAATCAGTTTGTAAAAGTTCATTTTCAACCAGTCCCAAATTCTCCTAATTATCCTACTGATTGCTCACTAGACATAGAATAAATATTAATTATCAATAATTACTTGATCAAATTCTTCGTCAAACCTCAATCATCGATCTATTCACTTTCCTTCATAACCCAAAAATTCAAAAGCCATTGGATCATCCCTCAATTTAATTTCAACCATTGATCCCATTTTCTTTGAATTAAATCATGATTATTGATCTTCTCACTAGCCACCTAAACACACAACATGGATTCAAAGATTGGTGGCTGTCTGATCATTCCTTTGGATTTAATCTTGATTATTGGTCTGTTTACTATCAACCAGAACACACCATGCAACCACGACACACAATATCCATAAAATAATCTTCACAATTAAATCTTATCCATTGATATCATTTATCGTGGGTATAAGGAATTCGCATTCAAAATTCCATGACCTCCGGAATAAACCTTCTCATTATGTCACACTCACTTTGCACCGATACTTAGACAAATTCTCAAAGTCTCCCCACGAGTTTGTGGGTTTGTGCTCACTTCATTATTTCTTCACATACTCCTAATTCTCCACTGCTTAATTACCTCCATGATGTCTTGATAGGTATTTTATTCTTGATATCTCACCATGCTACAAGAGACATCATGATACTTCTCCACCATGCTACACGAGACATCTCCATTCGACCTATTTATTCTTGATAATTAGTCAAATTTTGATATCCTATCGTGATTCCGTAGGTCCACGGGTTCATTCTTATTTAATTGTTTATTCACATACCCTTGATTGCTTGTCAATCCATTATCTCTACAATGTATTGATACTTAGTATATATTTTTTAAATCTCACCATGGGCCATGGTCCTTCGATCCTATTCATTAATCTACGATGATCAATGATCATGATTTATTCTTCTATGCATACACTCGAATTTGATTGTCTTTATCCATTGTTCTGATGTTACAAAAGAGGTGTATTTTGCATGGACTTATTTTACATGTATATTGGATGATGTGTCATCAGTACATGTCTTGACACATGGCACTATACGTGGCATATGAAGAGCTTCTTGTTATGGATTTGGCGTGGTATTTACATGGACTCCCTCTGATGTGGCATTCATATTACTGGACACGTGGTGTTAATGTTGTTGTTATCATAGCACTACCATGGCTGATATGGCCCACCTAGTATTGGACACCAATCCTTTGACCTTAGGTGTTGGTCTCCAATGATCAACAATCAATATTTATTCGCTAAAATTTAATCCTTTTCACATGGTTCTGTAGCTTTCCTTTTCTTATTCAAACAACTTAATGTCACCTTTTCATTATAAATGAACTGAATTCATTATTCCTTATGAATATGGGATATATCGACTATCACCATTCACTTATTTTCAATCTCAACACTACTTATATATGAAATAAGATTATTTCATCCTCCTCGTACCTCTATATGGAATTCAAAAACTCATCGTACCTTTGTTAGCCAGGTTAATTAAAGTTCTTCCTCAATATACTCTTTGGTTTTAGTAGTCTCCCTATGTTCGATATCATTCCTTGATCACATCTAGTATTTGTTCTTATTTAAACACAGAGGCTTGTCATCACATAGATAATACAAAAGCTTATCAATTTGCAGAGAGTTCCTCCCTGCTAGATCTTATTCCTTGATTTCTTATTTATCAGGGTCACCTTGCTCCTCTTCCAATTTAATTATACATGTGCAATCTAAGTTATCATGGATTGATTGTTCACAATATTCATTACCTCATGGAATCTTATCAATTCACAAAAAAATATCCTCTTCCTTTGTCTAGTTCAGTTCTCTTTGGTCCCGACGGTCTCCCCTTGTCTTTTAACATCAATGACAAGACTATTTCCAACAAACTCCCCCTTTTTCATTGATGTAAACACTTAATTCCTTTGGTAATCATTTTCGTCATGCACATCTCTCTTTCTGAAAATATCTTGCTTTATTTGTACTCTCCCCCTTTGACATCAATGGAAAAGGGATATTCGCCCCCTTTCCCTATACTCTACCTTTTTATATTTCTATAAATCCCCCTAATATTTTTCTTCATCATGAAACTTTAGTGTTTGGATGGCATAGGTACCACCCCCAATTCATGTATGAGATGCTCAAATACTTCTCTAGGAAGGGATTTTGTAAATATATCAATGACATGTTCCTTTCTGCCAATATATTCCATCTTGACATTTTGTTCTATGACTTTCTCTCTCAAGAAATGATACTTGATTGGAATGTGATTTTTATTCGAATACATGATAGGATTCCTGGATATATTTATTGGACTATTATTGTCACACAATATTGAGATTGGTTGATTATACTCTACCTATATTTCCTTTAGTGTTTGTTTCATCTAGAGAAATTGTGTACAACATGTTATTTCTATAATGTATTACACTTCTACTATGGATAGGGAAATTGATGATTGCTTCATGCTGAACCAAGACACTAGACAGTTTCCTAAAAAGAACACTCCACCACTAGTGCTTTTTATATCATCCACACTGCCTCCTAAATATCCACGTATGTAAGCTATCAAAGTAAAGTATTTTCTTTTGGGATACCATAAACCAAAGTCCAACATCCATTTTAGATATCTAAATATTATTTTAACTTCCTGCACATGGGTTTCCTTTGGTGTATCTTGAAACGTTCCAACTAACCCTATTTCCTACATAATATTTGGTCTTGAAGATATCCCATATAGAAGTTTTCATGTCATTGATGTGTACATTGTTTGATTGTATTCCTTAGATTCATCTTCTTTACTTAGATTACAACCAACGACCATGGGTGTGCTGACATTTTTATAGTCTTCCATTTCAAATTTATTCAACATCTTTTTGATATATTTTGTCTAAGAAATGAATATTCCTTTGTTGATTTGAGTAATCTACAGTCCTATAAAGAATGATAAGTCTCCAAGCATGGAAATCTCAAATTATTCTTTTATTTATTCTGCAAACGTTTGGCTCTTTCTATCAACATAACTTCCAAAAATGATACCATCCACATTTAAACTAAAATGATTACCATTTCTTCATTGTCTATTTTGAAGTAAACATTTATATTTGTTGTTCCTCTTTTGAAACCTTGTTGCTGCAAGTGCTTGTAAATTCTTGAATACCATACTATAGGAGCTTTATTTAATCCATAGAGTGTTTTCTTCATTATGCAAACATAATATTCATTTTTTGACAATAATAATCCTTCAAGTTGTTCAATGTACACTTCTTCCTCTAAATATGCATTTAGAAATGTTGGCTTGACATCCATCTGATACACCTTAAAATTATTGAAGATGGAAAATGAAAAAACATTCTAATGGCTCCTAGTCTTGCAACAAGAGAAATTATTTATTCAAAGTAAATAACTTTTTTCTTGAGAATAACCTTTATTGACTAGTCTTTCTTTATTTCTTACTACTTTTCCATCTTCATTTAACTTATTTTTGAACACCCACTTTGTACCCATTACATTTTTTTCTTTGGGTCTTGGGACAAGTTCCCATGACTGATTTTTCTTAATCTAGTTTAAATGTTCTTCCATATCATTCACCCAATTTTGATCATTATTGGCTTTTGCAAAGCATTTAGGCTCTATTATGGACATTAAGGAGAGATTTATGTGTTCAAATCTGCTTGCAAATTTTCTCCTAGTTTGTGTCTTAACATTTTTATCACCAAGAATTGAGTTTTTTGGATGATTTTTCTTCACAAACATTGGTGGTGTTTGTGTATCTTGGCATTATGTTTCCTCTTCTTGTTCTTCTTCATATTATCCATCTTCTTCTTTGTTGCAATCTATTTCTTCTACTTCAAAAAAAAAAAATTGTGGTATTTCTTCATCTATTCTAACATCTATAGGATTTTCTTCTTGATGAATAAACAAAAAAAAGTCCTTAATATTCTCTTGATTCAAACTTGCCTAGATCCTCATGATCTTGTTTGATGTAACATTTTCTTCCAAATGTTCTAAAGTGTTTGAAAAATGTTGGTCATACTTTCCATAACTCATAGGGTTCCTTATCACTCTTGAATTTGATTTTCCCTCTGTTTATAATGTAGAAAGTAGTGAAAAATACTTCTCTCCAAAAACTATCTCATAATTTTTGTTCATTCAACATTGTATTGGCAATCTCTTGTACATGTCCTTTTTTTCATTCAATTAATCCATTTTTTGGAGGAGTTCTAGAAGATTCATACTGTCTTTTTATTTCATTAGTTTCACATAATTATTTAAATTCATTGCATGTGAACTCACCTCCATTATCTGACCTTAAACATTTGATTTTCATATTGGTCTCATTCTCAACTAATGATTTCAATGCTTTAAAATTTTGAAATTCCTTAGATTTATTTTTGACAAAGGTAACCCAAATCATTCTTGTATGATCATCAATTTGAAAAATAAAATAGCTTTCTCCTCACAATTTATTTTTTCTAGTTGGTCTACATAGATCTATATGTACGAGTTCCAATGACTTGGATGTTGCATATTCCTTTGCCTTGAAGCTCACCCTTGATTGTTTTCCATGCTAGCACTTCTCACAAAAAATGCTTGAGGGTTTTGTGATATTTGGATTATCTCTTATTACTTGTTTGATACTGATTTTTACCAAGTTTTGAAATTTCATATGACCCATTCTTTTATGCCACGGCCAAATTTAATCTATTTTCCCCATGAAGAATTTTTATCTATTAATTTCATCAAGGATGCATACATTGTTGGGGTTATTATTGTTTTTACAACTATCTTTCCCATATACCATTGTCAAGACTAAGAGTTCCCTTTCCAACTATCTTTGAACTGACAATGTCTCCAAAGGTAACATTGCCTTCTTTCTTCTTTAGGATGATAAATTTTTGTATATCTCATGGCATGTGACTATAGCACCCACTATCAATGTATCACTTATCCTTATTATTTTGTGTGTGAACTGCAACTTGAATGAAAAAGGTTTTTTCATTATTTACTTCCCTTTGTTCCTAATTTCTTTCCATGATTGTTGGGGCATCCTCTTTTTTATTTTTTCTCAAATCACTTTTGCAGAATTTTTCTATATGCCTAAAATTATTGTAGTTATAAGATACAATGTTATAGCTTAGAAAAGGGGAAAATGAGTTGTAATTTCTCCTTGAGATTACACGGGTATCTTTGTTGATTTTCCTCATGTAACAGCCTCTTAAATTTGTTCTAGAACCTGTTTCTTTATGACCAAAACCATTGCAAGAATAACAATATCCAAATAAGTAATTTTGGTACCTCACTGTGTGATTCCTTTTTTATGGGAGATTCTTCCTGATTTTGTCCTTGTGGATAAGATTTTCCTTCTGTGGAACATATTTTTCTTGCTTCCTATTGTCCTCAATCTTGATATAATTTTTGATTATATTGATATATCTATTGGTCCTTTCTTCACTTGATTGTTTTGAAGAGGTTGAGGCTTCTTCATTAACAACTTTCTTCTTTTCACTGTAACTAAGACCAGTCTTTTCAAATGGTGATCTTTGATAGTTTATTATTTTATTGAAGGTTGTAGAGCTCTTTTCAAATTTCATATTGGTATATGATATTTCCAACTCCTTTCTTAGACAGACTATTTCATATTCTAGATTGTTGCATATATCTTGTTTTTATTTTAGATGGGCTCTTAAGAATTATTTAATTATGTTTTCCTCTTCTACTTGAGTTTTTAAGATGATGATGATCTTTTCAGTTTCATCGAAACTATATTTTATATAGGGAATTTATTTTATGTAATTCTTCAGCTGCTCCTTTTGTAGAAAATTCTTGTTACGAAGTTTCTCTAGTTTCCCTTAGAGCACTTATGAGATCTCCTTCAAGGTCTACTTCTGTGTCACGCTCAGGATATTGTTCTTTTGTTCAGTCATAATTTCCATTTTCTAGGACATCAATATGTGTTTATAAACCCATAAGGATAATTTATTATGTTTCACTATCACTATCATTAGACAAGTTCCTGTCTTTATTGGTATATATATTCTTCTTTTGTCTGTAGAACTTTCTCCTCTTTTCAATCTTACCCTTCTTGTACCTTTTGAAATCAGAAATGTCTTTTACATTGCTATTTCCATCCTTTACATAAGGAAATTTAGAAGCAAAGTGTCCTACTTCTCAATAGTTAAATAATTTGAAGGGAAGCTTACCTTTGCATTTTCACATACCCTTCTCGAGCTTTCTGATAAAGTTCACTTCTTTTGCATCTGATTCACTATTTCAGCTATCAATAATCTTGTATGATTATGTATTTATCTTCTTTGATGCCTTGAAGGCTACTTATTTTCTTGATAGATTTGTTGGCTTATACTATTCTATCATCATTTTTTATGTAGTGAGGATTTTGTGCAACTCATCCATTATTAGTGCGTCTAGGCCCTTTATTTCTTCAATGGAAAATATCTTGGGATTAAATATTGAGGGAAGTGTTCTAAGACATTTTTTCACAATGATGGCTTCTGCAATATCTTCACCCAATCCTCATATAGTTTTGAAAATCTCATCCACATGAATAAATTAGGTTGTAATACTCGCCTCTTCATTCATCTTGAGGGTCCCAAATTGTCCTTTATGGGTTTGTAACTTTTCCTTCTTGACCTTGTCACCCACTTCATATAATGTATGTATTAACATTCCCCATATCTCTTTTGATGAATGAAAATGCACGGCTTTGACAAATAGAAACTCTAGCATACCACACAGAATTGCATTCGTTGCCTTAGAATTATTGTTACTAAGACTCTTTCCATTTGTATCTATAGGTGGATTTGTTGTGGTTGTGTAACCATTCTCAACTGAACTCCAAATTTCAAACCTAAGTGACATCAAATAGATTTTCATTCTTATTCTCTAGAAAACATAATTTCATCCATCAAATAATGGATCCTTTTTTGTGGAAAATGAGTCTTGTTTATCCATTTTTGATACGTGGATTCCCCTTCCAGTGGTTAGACTATTTCTAAAGAAACCCACTTTGATACCAATTGTTAGCACACTTACTAATACTGAGAGGGGGGGTGAAACCATATAAGACTATTTTTTCTCTTCTTTAAATATCTATCAATGTGTCTCTTTACCAACTATGACCATTAATGATAAATTTCCAACTATCCAATCCACAATACATAGATATTTAAAGTGGAAACCCAAATGGGACAAAGCCACAAAATGATTATTTTATAAAATTTTGTAGGCACCAACCTATTGTTACAATGTTTCCAGGAACCAACTTGTAGGAGACACCAATCCCCTTAGTTGAGCACCAACTTAGCACTGCTTGTAGGAACCAACCTACAACTGCATTTTTTACAGGAACCAACCTAAAGGAGACACCAATCCCATTAAGTTGTCAATAATGAAAAATATTATATTTCTCTCAATACTTCACTTGCATAAAATTGTTTCTCTATCTATGTTGTCACAAAAAATTCCTTCATTTCACAATCTTGTGGATTTCAGAAGTTTCTTAGGCATTACATTATATATAGATCTCTCTCTTCCATCCTTGGGCCTCAAATACTTAGATATTATCTTCACATGATCCATGCACTCCCTCACATTTCTCACACTTCACTCTTCACATCTAACTTGGATTTGAGCATCCTTATTTATACATAACATACACCCATGATTTTGTACACATATCCAAATATTTCTCATGAGGCTAGCTCTATATCAGTTGGCTCTTTCTTAAAATCGAGTTGTAAAAGTTCCTTTTCAACTGGTTCGAAATTCCTCCTAATTCACATGTTGACTGCTCAATAGACAGAGCATAAATATTAACACTCAATAGTCGTCCAATCAAATGCTTGGTTAAACCTCAATTGTTGAGTTATTTGCTTACATTCATAACTCAGATAGTCAACAACTATTGGATCATCCCTCCATTCAATTTCATTCGTTGATATAGATTTATTTGGATTGAATCACGAATGTTGATCTTCTCACTAGCCACCTAAACACACAACACGACTTCAACGATCGACGATCGTCTCATCATTCCATCATATTTAATACTGATCCTTGGTATGTTTATGTAACATCCCTAGATTTAGACCACTAG
>ML807943.1:38245-53517 GCA_009831015.1 Picea engelmannii
ATATATAAATTTAAAAAAACAAATATATTCTTCAATTACACTGCATCATACAAAATAATAGTAGGAATACACATGCAACATACATAAGATAAACCCATATAAATAAACACATGTATAAAAATGAAAGATATACATTAACACACAATTGATACTTATCTTTGATATAATACCACCAACTGCATGCAAAGCTTTCACAATACTCCTAGCCTTAGACCACATTTCATAACTATCAGCAATGGATCACCCCCGAGCTAGGATTAAACTCCACCTAGGTAAAGGGATTCCCATCTAAGTTGATGTATATCATATAACAGGAACAAATCCGTCATGTGAAAATCAAAATAGCATCCCACAATCTCTCATTACCCACATGCATATCCCACCCTAGGAGGCGTGCCCCTTCTCTTCTCAACAATACTTAAGCTTCCCCACCTCCTTTCCAGGGATTCAACAACAGGTCGGACAAGAAGTCTCAGAGCAGTGTAGCTACAATTGGGCTCCCTCAAGAAATCAATTCCCAACAATTCTCTCACATGGGTCTGACAAGCCCCCTCTTTAATCCACGAGCCTGACAAACCGCCTCTTCAATCCAACTCTTAAGTAATCCAGGTACAAGTACAGGTGATGGCACAAGTGAGTAAAGGGATTCCTAGATAGGATGATGTATCTCATACAGTAGGAACAAATCCTTTAAGTGCCAACTCAAACTAACATCCCACAGTCTCTCATTCCTCACATGCTTTTCACACCCTAGGAAGTGTGCCCCTTATCTACTTAGCAATCCTTCGAATTCCCCACTTCCCTTCTAGGGATTCATGAACAACACAAACATGAAGTCTTAGATCACTGTTGTTGTAGTTGGGCTCCCTCAAGAAATTGATTCCCAAAAATTCTTTCACCTGGAGAGAGTTGCGCATGGGCCTGACAACCCGCCTCTTCAATCCATCTCTTAATTCATCTAGGTATAGGTACAAGTGATGGAAACAATGGTGTTCAGGAAAGGAACAATGATGGCAACAACATCGTTCATGTAGGGAACAATACTCGCACATGTATGCAACAATATTTTCTTGATTAAGGTACACGTATGCTACCCATGACATATATATACCATGTACAACTCTAGGAGTGCATGAAGGATGCAGTGGTTGGATGATGGACAGAAAAATGGCATAAATCATCAATCAAAAGAATGATGAATGTGATGATGAATGGGAAGAATGAATAAAATGGACTAATTTCCTCCACATATATTTGCATGTACCCTAAATGACATATGGCCCCCAAGGAATTTATTTCTCTCCACTTGTAATTCATTCCCTTCCCAAAAAAACTTGGGAAAACATGAGTTTTATCCATACCTTAGTCTTTAGGAATATTATTATAATATTCCCTTCGAGATAAGCCCTCTAGATTGGCCCATTTCCTAGGCTCTTATCCTCCCCCCTTTCCATTCCTAATGGAGTTTAGTTCCGCATACTCTTTTATCATAGTTGGTCTACACCCAATGATGTATTTTGTTAGTGATATGAGTGTTTACATATACAAAAATAGGCTTACTGGCCTTTGGCATCTATGCTCTCCGGCCTAATAATCAGATAATCCTTTTGGCCTACAATAACCTGCCTCACCAGCCTATAAAACATATTTACATTTACAAATTGGGCTCGGTCTTGTGTTATTACATCTCCCTCCCCTTATTTATGAACCATCCATAGTGTAATATATATACACATTCACCACCAAAATTTCAAAAACCTTCAGAAAAATGTGGGTATTATGCTCGCATAACATCCTCATGCTCCCAAGTTGCATCTTCAAGACTGTACTAGGTCCATTGGACCTTTACTATAGATATGGCTTGATTCCAGAGCTGCTTGATATTTCGTTCTAGTATGCACAATGAGTAAACTTGAAAATCACCTTCTCACTCCACCTGAATCACATTCCAATCAATAACATGATTAGCATCAGGTATGTACTTTTTGAGCAATGATACATGGAATACATTATGACTAAACATTGATGCAGGTAATGAAATCATGTATGCTACAGGACCAATCCTCTCTAGGATTTCAAATCACCCATAATAACTAGCTGCCAACTTTGAACAATTTCCCAACTTCAAGGAACTTTTGTTGGCCTTCACATTCAAGAATACATGGTCACCCACTTTCAATTCCCCGTGAGTTATTCCCTTATTAGCATATATTTTCTTCCTGTCTTGAGCAACCTTTAAGTTCTATTTTATTTTTGACATCTTCTCTTCCATTTCCCTGAGTAATTCTGGCCCAACCACTACACTATCTATTGGGTTGTCCTAGCTTACATGTGTGTTTCACCTTATTCCATAAAGTGCCTCAAATAGGCCCATCTTTAGAGATGCTCGGTACCCATTTTTATAATCAAACTCTAGCAAGCGTAGGTAGTATTCCCATTTTGATGTTTTATACATCACATATATCCTCAACATATCCTTAATCAATTGATTCACCCTCTCGGTTTGTCCATCAGATTTTGGATGATAAGCTATGCCAAAATTCAAATTTGTTCCAAATCCTTTAAATAATCCCTTCCCAAATTTGGATGTAAATTTTGGATCTCTGTCAGACACAATTTCCTTGGGTATACCATGATGTCAAACAATTTCTCTTATATAAATTTCATTTATGTTCGTTCCCTTGTGAGTGAGATTTACTAGAATAAAATGGGTAGCTTTAGTAATCTTATCCACCACTACCATGATAGAATAATGTTGCATGTTTGTCCTGGG
The DNA here is from genome assembly GCA_009831015.1 of Picea engelmannii. Taxonomy (NCBI): domain Eukaryota; kingdom Viridiplantae; phylum Streptophyta; class Pinopsida; order Pinales; family Pinaceae; genus Picea; species Picea engelmannii. The sequence continues at coordinate 41,019 of ML807943.1, forward strand.
TAGTTTGCTGATGAAATCCATTGTTAAAACTTCCCATTTCCACTCAGGAATGGGTAATATTTGTAGAAAACCAGCTGGGTGTCTATGCTCAGCCTTGACCTTTTGACACTCCAAACATTTGACAATATACTCAACAACTTCCTTCTTCATGTATCGCCAATAATATTGGCTCTTGACAACTGCAATAGTTTTCTGATACCTTGGGTGCCCAACATAAGGTACATTATGCATTTCTATGAATATCATCTTTTTCAATTCCTGGGAATTTGGAAAATAAATTATTCCTCTATATATGAAAATTTCATCATTTCTCTGCTTGTAGTCTTCAATTTTCTACTGCAAAGTAATTTGTTGTAATTTTGTTATTATTTCCATGTATTGCAAATATGGTTATGTAGCCTCCAATATTCTATCCTTCAAATATGATTTGTACATGCTAATGGTTATAGCATGCAACTCCTAAACCCTTCTGTTAAGTGCATAAACTACATTGTTCTCTTTCCCATTGATATGCTTTATATCAAAGTCATATTCACTGAGAAATTCTAACCACTTTCTTTTCCTGGCATTTAGAGTTGGTTATTCGAATAAATATTTTAGACCATTATGGTATGTCCTCAAATCAAACCTTTTCCCCATGAGGTAGTTCCTCTACATATTCAAGGCATGGAATATGGCTTCCAACTCCAAATCATGAGTAGCATAGTTCCTTTCATGCTCCTTCAACTTCCTTGATTCATAGCATACAAAATACCCATTTTGACTGAGGACTCCTCCAATTCCTTCTTTACATTCATGAGTGTATACAATGAAGTCTTCATTTGGATCCGCAATCCTTAATATTGGAGCACTAGTCAATAAATGTTGCAAGTGTTAGAAACTATTTTTACACTCCAATGTCCATTTAAAATTCACTTCCTTCTTTTGCAAGGAAGTGATCAAGTGTGAAATCTTTGAGAATCCTTCAATAAATATTTTGTAGTAGCCTGCAAATCCCATTAATGAATGATCTAACCTCTTTCACATTATTTGGTGTTGACCATCCTCTAATAACCTCAATCTTTTTAGGATCCACTGTTATTCCTTCCTCAGATATGATATGTCCCAAATAGTGAATTTGCTTATGATAAAATGAGCACTTGCTCAATTTGGCATATAACTGATGCTCCCTTAATAACTATAGTACCATCCTCAAGTTATTTTCATGTTCTTCCTATGACTTGGAATATATAAGAATGTCATATAAAAATACAACGACAAACTTATCTAAGTATTATCTGAATATACCATTCATTAAATGCATGAAGACAACTGGTGCAATTGATAACCCAAATGGCACCACTGTGAACTCATAATGGCCATAAATTGTTCTGAAAGCAGTCCTCTTGATGTCATCTTATTTAATTATTACTTGATGATATCCTGACCTGAGATCAATATTGAAGAATATTTTCTCATTCCTCAAATGATCAAAGAGGTCATCGATCATTGGCAAAGGATACTTATTCTTAACAATTGCCTTATTCAACTTCCCTAAGTCCATGTAAAGTCTCAATGTTCAATACTTATTTTTCATAAATAATACTGGGGCACTCCAAGGTGACACACTTGGGCATATAACCCTTCTTCATAAGCTCTTCAAGTTGCATTTGCAACCCCTTCAGTTTGAGTGTACTCATCCTGTAATGGGTCTTGGATATTGGAGGTGATCCAAGAATCAGGTTGATGGAGAAATCAATGTCTCTTTTAGGGGGTAATCCTGGTATTTCTTTAACTACATCCTCAAACTCTTTTAGGAATACTAATATTCAGTATTTGACACCCTATGTTTAGGTGTCTCTTCCATATGAGCTGAAAATATTTGACACCCTTTTCTGTAACTTTTATTCAACTCTAATGTTGAGATTTCTCTGACAATTATTTCCCTAGGAATTCCCTATAATGTCATTAGGTTCGCTTCCCCACCCTATCAAGTGAATTATTATTAAAAAAATATAGAATATCATGGTGTTGGTCCAGCCAATCCATACCAATTAGACAGTCATAGGAACCTAAAGGCAAGATGTTCAAATATTTCCTGGTGCTCATTCCATTCATGTCCATTGGACACGACCTAACCATCTCATTGATTTTTATTTTGGCTGTGGTAGGTCGCTGCACCAACCAAGATTTTCCATGCTTACTTCTTTGAAAATTCAATATTTCTACCATCTTAGGATTTATATAACTATTACTATCTCCATAATAAATTAAAATAGAAATGGATACCATCTTAGGATTTATATAACTATGACTAGCTCCATAATAAATTAAAATAGAAATGGATTGGTTGTTGATCATACCTTCCACTTCAATCATATGTGACTGAAACTCTACTTTTTTTCTGTCTAGGGATGCATAGATCCTAGGTACACTTATGCCCATGTCCTCCACTGTTTCATCTTACTCTACATTGTGATCATTCCTCACTTTTTCACCTTTTTTAGGAAAATATTTAAACATATGATCTCCCTTACAACCCCAACATTGAATAGGTGGTTTCCTTGGCCTTTCCCCCCCTGTCTCAATCCTTATGTGTTCTCTATAAGCTAGTTGTCCCTGAGTATTATTTCTAAGGAATGGTGGCTTATTCCCCTTCTTCCTCTGTTCCATCTTGTACTTCCTCTTGCCTTCCCAAGATTTTTGGATAGTTTGTCTTCCTTTATTCTAAGCATAAAGGAAATTATCTTTCCTTGTGGTATCCACTAATGTTTTTCGATCATCATATTGCATCTTGTCACTGTTGAATGATGGAAATCTACTCAAATACCTATGAATTTAAAATGTCACATCCTTGATGAAAGAAACATACTTTATCATTTCTACAAACATTCTTTCATATTCATCTATCGTCGTACTCCCAATCTTGAGGTCAAATAACTCCTTCATTTTCTTGTCATAGTATCTCTTAGTCAAGTATTTCTTTTGAAAATACTTCTTGAATTCCTTTCAGGTAACATTTTTCTATTTCACCTACACAAATTGGTCCCACCACATGGATGCATTTCCCTTGAGATGATATATGGAAATTCTTCCCTCAGTGCATGAAGAGTAATTATGTAATTGAAAATACATTCTCATTCCTAGAAGCCATGTCTCTGCATCTTCATCCTTCTTATGATCACCAACAAATGTAGGAGGCTTGATTTTGTTCATTTCTCCTTGTAGCGCATCCACCCTAGGCTTGATTTTATGCTTCCTGACAAGGGATGGACTTGAGATACTAGGTGCTCTCCTATTGGAATGCCTTGGGAAGTGATGGTGATTTTTTCTAACACTACTTGTTCTTCCTTTCTCATCGAGAGACCTCCGACTTCCTTATTTTCTTGATCCATTCTCCTTATCCATATTCTTTTCTATTATTTCTAAGATATGAATTATATTTATGTTGAAGTCCTTCTGCTACTCCTTGGATTTCATAAGCCTATCATTATCATCTTTATAACTTTGTACATCCTTTTGAAAATTTTTAATGGTCTCTACCATGTTCATGCTTTCTTCCTTTCATTCTCCATGTCTAGTTGAGTTTGTACCTTCAATACCCATATGGACATCCATCCATCTTATCTCATCTTCATGGTTGTAAGCCCCCTGTGTATCTTCCATCCCTCTTCACTCTGTGTTGATCTTGTTATGATATAGCAGCTTTTAAATCTGCAAAATGTGCAACCAACATTACCTGTTAGGCTAATTGATTTATCAGTTGCATGAATATATGAACAATTCTGATTCAGTATTGCATCATAATTTTTTCCTCTATTTTTTCTTGAAAAGTGTCTGCCCATGTCAATTTTCTAGGTTAGTTATATTATATTATTCAATACATTTCCAACGCCTACTTCCATGCTTAATTTTGAGTCTTGAGAAAAAGGTTATGATTATCTGAAAAAATTTCCTTTCTATGAGGGAAATCCTTATACAAGTGATCTTCTTTAGAAGCTAAAATAGCTCTTGGATCCATGTTGAATCCTCTCATAATGTACACAAGTCCTTTTTACTTCTTTAGTTGCAGGTCCATACAAAAAAAAAACCTACGAGTGTTTTTCTCTAAGCCCTGTTTTACCTTAGAATCAAAATTTCAGGTGCTAACCCATTTACTTCAGTGGAAACCTCATAAGACCATGGGATAGGACCAAGAACTTAGCCACAAGGTGATATTCGGAGCTTCGAAACTTTGGGCTTCAGAGGTTCTTACAACAACGCACTCCAATTTCCCCGAACACCGAACTGGAAAACTCACGGAGAGGCATTCTCTGAAGTTTCCTTATTCAAGTGCTCTGAAAATTTGGGCTTCAGAGGTTCTTACAAAAAAAAAATCCAATTTCCTTGAACGCCAGAGCTATGGAGAGGGTACCACTCATTTAATTTCTTATGCTAAAAACATTATAATGTGGGGAAATGGAATATTGGTCTAGGCCTTTGGCCATTTTTACTTACTTGTTTTATTTCTCCAATGTCTCGAAGACCTAGACTCCCGAACTCCTAGGGTCCCATTATCCATTAGGTCAAGCAACAACACGCCAGGGGATGACATGCAGAAAAATATGGAGATGACGCATGGCCCAATCGACGAGTGACATGTGTCAAGTTTCATTTGGCACATAAGGTTTGTGAAAATCACGAATCAAGATGATAGGTGGCACACATAATATGGGTCCACATCACCCTAGGTGACGTCAGCATGTCATGTCACTACGGGCTAACAATCTCCGGGAACCTTCTTCTTCTCCTACTAATAGAATTCCCTGGATCTCTAGAATTCCAAACTCCCTCCAACCGATGCTCCAATATGCTCTATCCAACGGTTGAGATAGGTCCATGTGGATCCTTAGATCTATGGCCTTTGTTGCTTCATGAATTTAGCGTTCGGGGGTTTCTCCCTCAACATACTTCAAAACACCTGAACATCGAACTGGATAATTCTTGAATGTACATCATCTGAAACTTCATAGCTTCGGTGCTCCAAAACTTTGGGATTCAGAGGTTTCTACAACAACATTCTCAAAACATACCAAATGCCAAATTTATGAACTCCTGAACATGTGCTCTCTGGATCTTCAGGACTTCAATCTTCGGAATACTTCTCAACATAACACTAAAAATCTCTCGAATGTTGAATTTATGAATGCTTGTTATTCTGCAGACACGTGTCCCCAACCATGAATGGTCTGGATTGGCTCCAGACTTCAGAGCTTTGGGGAAATATCCTCTTGGCAACACAAGGACTAAAAACTCTTGGAGTATTGAACTGTCGAACCATGAGATCTACATCTTAGATTTGTTCCACATCTAATCCAATGGTGAGGTACTCCTCGTAATGATCTATGATGTAGATTCACTCTAGAAATTTGGAGCTTTGGGGATTTTACCTCATTTTCATCAAAGACTTAAAAATTGTTGAAGCTATGAAGTATAAAGGACTTGAGGGGTTAACATTCGTGCTCCTTCTCCAAATCTAACAGCTATGAAGGTTTCAGACCTCTCTAACACATATATCGTTTATTATCCTTCTTAGAAGGACATTTATTTTCTTTTGGGAACTTAAAGAAGTCACTTGCGCAGTCCTTGTGCTTCAAATTTGACCAATCACATGTCATAATTTGCATGAATAGATATTAAATTACGAATATTTCACCACTTTGGCCAATATCCTCCAATTTTCCAAGACTTTAACAACAGAAATTGGGGATTTTTCCCAATTCCACGTAGGCGAAATCAATTCAACATGCTTAACCCATCCAGGCTCAGTGTTGGAAATTGGAGCTTTGATACCACATTGTAACATCCCCAGCCTTAGACAGCTAGGCTATGCCACATACAAATTTTCATTCCAATTGTATATATATATATATATATATATATATATATATATATATATATATATATATATATAATTAAGGAGAGAAATATATTATGAAATTACATCGCATCATACCAAATAATAGTAGGAATACACATGCAACATACACATGATAAAACCATAGAAATAAATGCATGTATAAATACAAAAAATATAAATTAACACAAAAATTGATACGTATATTTGATATAATACCACCAACTGCGTGTAGACATTCCACAATCCTCCCAGCCTTAGACCACGTTGCTCATAACTCTCGGTAGTGGATCACCCCCAAGTTGGGACTAAGTACTACCTAGGTAAAGGGATTCCTAGCTATGTTGATGTATCTCAAACAACAGGAACAACTTCGTCATGGGCCAACTCAAAATAACAACCCACAGTCTCTCATTCCCCACATGCCTATCCCACCCACGAATTTTCCCCCTTCTCTGCTCAACAGTTCTTTGACCACCCCACTTCCCTTATAAATCTTCAACAACATGACAGACATGAAGTCTCAGAGCATTGTAGTTGTAGTTGGGCTCCCTTAGGAAATCAATTCCCAACAACTCTCTTACCTAGAGAGAGTTTCTCACTAGCCTAAAAAATCGCCTCTCCAATCCAGCTATTAATTCATCCAAGTACAAGTAAATATGATGGAACATGTGAGTAAAGGGATTCCTAGATAGGTTGATGTATCTCAGACAATAGGAACAACTCCTTCATGTGCCAATTGAAACTAACAACCCACAATATTTCATTCCCCACATTCCTGTCCCACCCCAGGAAGTCTGCCCCTTCTCTGCTCAATAGTCCTTTGGCTTCCCCACTCCCCTTCCATAGATTCAACAATAGGTTGGCCATGAATTATTAGAGAACTTTAGTTGCAGTTGGGCTCCCTAAGGAAATCGATTCCCAACAATTCTCTCACCTGGAAAGAGTTGCTCACATACCTGATAACCCGCCTCTTCAATCCAACTCTTAAGTCATCCAGGTATAGGTATAGGTGATTCCATAGGTGATGGAAGCAATGGATTTCAGGAAAGGAACGATGATGGAAGAAACAACATTCAGGTAGGGAACAATACTAGCTTGGGTAAGGTACAGGTATGCTACCTGTGATAGAGAGGTATCGCGTAAAAATCTACGAGTGCATGAATGATGCATATGTCAGATGATGGAGAGACAAATGGTGTGAATCGTCAATCAGAACAATAATGAATGGGATGGTGAATGTGATGAATTGGGAAAATGGAGTAATTTCCCCCACATATATATACATGTGCCCTAGATGACACATGGCCCCTAAGGAATTTGTTTCTCTCCACTTGTAATTCATTCACTTCCCAAAATAACTTATGATAACATGAGTTTTATCCATACCTTAGTCTTTAGGAATAATATTGTAATATTCCCTTGGAGATAAGTCATCTAGATTAGCCCCTTTCTTATGATATTAACCCACCCCCTTTCCCTTCCTAGTGGATTTTAGTCCCCCATACTCTTTTATCGTGATTCGTCTACATGCATCGATGTATTTTATTAATGATATGAATGTTTACATATACAAAAATAAGCTCACTGGCCTTTGGCGTCTAGGATCTCCGATCTAATAATCACATAGGCCTTCTGGCCTATAATAACCTGGCTCACCAGCCTCTAAAACATATTTACATTTACAACTGGGGCTTGGCCTTCGAGCATTATAGTTTACTATCCACCATAACACACCATGCAACCATAACACACAACAGTCCTAGAATCATCTTCTCAATTAAATCTCAATTGTTAATCTCCTTTACCACGGGTCTAAGGAATTTGCATTCAGACGTCTGCGGCCTCCATAATACACCTTCACATTCGACCGCACTCACCTTTCACCCATACTTAGAAAAGTTTCTAAGTATTTCATTATGGGTATAAGGAATATTATTTATTCTATACATACTTTTGCGGTCTCCAAAGTACACCTTTTTGTTTCGTCGCACTCACTTTGCACTCATACTTAAACAATTTCTTGAAGTGCCATCGATGTTCTATCAGTTCACACTCACTTCAGTATTTCTTCACATACTCTTGGTTATCCATCGCTTCATTACCTTCACAATGCTTTGATACTTATTCAATTTTATAGATCTCAATGTGCTTCAGGAGAAATCATGATACTTCTCCACCATGTTCCATGAGACACGTTCATCCAACCTATTCATTATTGATACTTAGTCAATTTTCAAAATCCTATTGAGATTCCGTAGGTACGCGCGTTCGTGCTCATTTCATTGTTTCTTCACATACTCTTGATTCTTTGCCACTCCATTAAATCCACAATGTCTTGATACTTAGTCATTTTTTTTTTCGAAATATCACTACAAGCCATGGTCCTTTTATCTTATTCATTGATCTCCATTGATCAATGGTGAGATTTATTCTTCTATACATACACCTGAATATGATTGTTCCTATCCATTATGCTGAAATTATAGTCAGGTGGATTCTGCATGGAATTAATTTAAATGTATACTAGATGATGTTCCATCAATAAGTGTCCTAAAAATTGGAATTACACACCGCATATACAAAGTTTCTTTTTATGGCACTGGGGTGGTACTGATGTGGACTCCTTTTGATGTGGAATTCACCTTACCAAAAATTTGGCACTACTGATGTTTCTATCATGGAACTGACATGGTTGAGCTAGCACACTAGGTATCAAACCCCAATCCTTTGATATTATCCATTAGTCTTTGATGATCAACGATCGTGATTGATTTGATAAATTTTAATCCTTTTCACATGGTTCTAAAACTTTCCAGTTCTTATTCAAACAAATTTATGTTTCTTTTTCATTATAAAATAAATGAAATCATTTTTATTTAGTAATATGGGATCTATCAACTATTGCCATTCACTTTTTTTCAGGCTCAACACTGCTCATATCTACAACATGGTTATTTCTTCCTCCTTGTACCTCTCTGTGAAATTTAGAAACTCATTGTCCCTTTGTTGGCGTGGTTAATTTGAGTTCTTCCTCGATCTACTCTCTGGTTTTAGTAGTCTCCCTTTGTCAGATATTGTTACTCCATCACGTCCATTCATCGTTCTTCTTTAAACATAGAGGCTTATCATCACACATAGAATACAAAATCTTATCAACTTATAGAGATTCTCCATGTTCCAGATCTCATTCCTCAATTTCTATTTTATCAAGGTCTTTTGTTCCTCTTCCAATTTCACTATACCTATGCAACCCATGTTCTCTTGGATTGATTTTACACAATCATAATTACTTCATGGAATCTTATCATCACATAGAAAATTATCTTCTTCCTATATCTGGTTCAATTCTCTTTGGTCCCGGTGGTCTTCCCCTGTATTTTGAAATCAATGACAACATGACTGTTATAGCTCTGTCTACCTTTGACATCAATGAAAAAAATATTTCCAACAAGATCCACCTATCCTTAAATATAAATAATTGCATATTTTTCATAGCCATTGGAATCCTATTTGTCCATGTTGTATGAAAGGATGGAATAAAAGTAGATATGGAAAAAAGAAAATCATTCTTGATTTGAATCCTCCAATAGAAAAATAAAACATAAAAATATTCCTTGGGCATACTAGATACTAGCCACTATTTTGTCATCACTTTTTCCATCGCTAAAATGCTAAAAAAAGATGTTCATTTCATATGGAGATAGGATTGCAATGAGTCTTTCAAAACACTAAAATGAAAATTGGTAGAAGTCACCATTATGAGTTTCCCAACTGGGAAAATAAGTTTCAAGTTCATTTTGATGCATTGAATATGGTAGTAGATGCGGTATTGGATCAACCAAATGATGACACAATCAACCATCCAATTGCATATGCAAGTTTGAATATCAACAAAACATAATGTACTAACTATTTGACCATAGAGAGATAATGATTGGGAATGATATTTTCTGTACAAAAGTTCCATCATTATTTATGGGATAATCATTTACATTCTACGCTAACCTCCAGGATTAAAAAAACGTAGTAAATAAGTCACTGCATGAAGGAAGAGTATGTCAATAGTTCTTATTATTCCAAGAATTTAAATTCGACATAATCGTTAGACCAAGAGAAAGCAATGTCGAGCTCAACCATATATCTTGACTTGAAATAGGTGAAGAGCCAACAGGACTCGATGATGAGTTATCATATGCTTATATATTTCGAGTCGTACCCGCCCCTATGTAATTTGTAGACATGGTTCAATTTTTGGAAAAAGGGAAGGCACCCTAAGAACTTCTAGAGAAAAAGGAAAAAACGTTGGCAATTAAGGTTGCCCCATACCCAGGAAAAATTAAGGCTTCCCCATTCACACTAATGAAGGGGTTTACATATAATTTGGGACCCGATGGCATATTATGAAGTTGTGCTTTGAAGCATGAATGTGAAATAATAATGTATAAATTACGTATTGGTCCCATAGTTGGCCATTACCAAGTGGACACAACTATAAGAAATATTCGTCAAGCTGGCCTTTAGTGGCCGAATCTACACAAATATTGTCAGTGGAAAGTGAAAAAATGTAACATTTCAAAATAGATGGGTTTACCACTAAGAAGAGATTATATGCCCTTACATTTGCTAAATCCATGTTTACCATTTGAGATTTGGGAAATTGACTTCATCATCGTATTCCTTCAAGGATATTGATGGATAGGAGAAAAGTAAACATTCATAGCGGTCTAATACTTGATAAAGTGGGTTGAGAATATCTGATCGAATCGTGTACAAAGGAAAATGCAACCAAATTTATTTATGAAAATATTATTACAAGGTTTGGATGTCCTTTAACTATCATTAGCGACCAGGGTACATGTTTTGTCAATGGAAAAATCAAAATATTACTATATAAATTTATTATTGATGACAAAAAAATAAACTTATCATCCGTAAGAAAATGGTGCAGTCGAGTCGTTTAATAAAACCTTGCACAAAGGTTTGAACAGAAATTGTGGAGATGAATGAGACGACTTGGATGATAAGGTTCCAACAATATTATGATGGGCTTATAGGATTACTTATAAGATATCAACCAACCATACAACTTTCAAATTGGTATATGGGAAATAATTTGTGGTTCCTCTACACTTATAGACAAATGTAAAAAGGGTGTCATATGTCCTCAAATGTGATTTTACAATGGGCAGAGAAGAGTGTTTCCACCAATTTAAAAAGTTAGAGAAAGAAAGGATGATTGCACTCCATCATCAGGAGATCTAGAAGCAATAAAAAATGTGTCAGATGATAAACACCTAAAAAATAAAGATATTGAACAAGGGTATTTGGTTCTACTTTATGATAGTCGAATCAAAGTGAAATCTAGGAAGTTGGAAATTACATGGTTGGCACCCATTGTAATTCAATATATTCATCCAACTAGTATTATGCAACTAAGAACCTTGCAATTTCACTTATTTGATAAAATTTTCAACGACATTTGACTCAAATAATATAATCCATAGTACCACTGAGATGACTATTGGTGAAAACCTTCTTGGAGGTCCCAATATTCATCAAAACCAATTTGTGGTGGCTTAGTTTTAGAATAGATGCATTTTGAAAAAAAGAAAAGAAAGAAAAAAAGAAATCAAATAAAAATATAAAAGAAAATAAATAATGAAAAAATAAATATGACAGTAAAAATAAATAAGATAATAAAAAATATATATATTATAGAAAATGATGCAATAAATTGGTTGGTTATCAATAATTTGGTATAAAACTTTCTGAAGGAAATAATGTACTTAAGGAAATCATATCTAACCTTGGCCACCAATAAGTGATAACAATCACCTATGTAGGTAAAAGGATATGAACAAACAATCGACCTACTAGAAATCTAGTCGAGTTGAGAAACATTGGTGATATCAATCGACTAAACAATTAGAGACACCAAAGAAAAATTTAAACTCACATCGACAAGACCTTTGAAAACTTTTGTAAAAATGAGTGTGAAAACACTCAATAGATTGAGACTTGGAAAAATCAGTTGAGCGGAGATTAGAGAAATCAAGTGAGTGAAGATCAGCTGAAATACACACTCAATCAAGAAAACATAATACAAAGAATGACCAAAGTAATATTGATTAGTACAAGAGAATCGACAAAACAGTTGGGACCAATATTTGGAAGATAATCAACCAAGTCAATCATCCCGACCAACCCAAGATAATTGGCCATAATCATGATATCTAAATGGAAAAGCAAATTGATGAAGCCCACAAGATCAGCTGCTTTGGATGACCCTACCATGAGAATAGATTCAATCGATGCCACCCACTCGACCAAAGGAAAAACATCAGTCCAGTTGGAAAGATCGACTAATGTACACCACTCGACTCTAATAAATTGTGAAGGATAGAGAAATACAGAGAGAAAAGAATAGTATATTCAAATGTATGAAGAAGTACAGAACTCAGAAGATACTCAGGAGATAATTACAATGTAAGATGGTTGAGCTATATATGCTCAAGCAAGACGAAAATAGAAAGTACAACTGTCCAGTACAGCTGGCAGTGTACGGTCATACTGTTGAGGGTACAATATATTTAACACTCCCTCTTAGACTCAACAGTTACA
>ML807943.1:74349-141923 GCA_009831015.1 Picea engelmannii
AGACCAAGGAGGAGAGTTTATGTCAATATAATTCAAGGAATTTTGCGATGAGCATGGGATCAAGAGAGAATACACAATCCCAAGAACTCCACAACAAAATGGAGTAGTTGAGAGGCAAAACATAACAGTGCGGGAAATGGCCAGGTCAATGATGAATGAGAAGAACATTAGTCAAACCTACTGGGTAGAATCAATACACACAACAGTCCATGTGCTTAACAAAGCCCACCTCAGACCACAAAGTGACAAGACACCTTATGAATTATGGTTTGGAAGACCTGCCTCAATCAAACACTTCAGAGTCTTTGGGAGTAAATGCTACATAAAGAATAATGATGAGAACCTCAGCAAATATGATGGCAGGGCGGATGAAGGTATTTTCTTAGGGTATGCTACAAACATTAAAGGATATAGATGCTATAATAAGAGGCTGCATAAAATGGTTGAATGTATTGATGTAAAAATTGATGAAGGAATATCAGCAAGAGAGGTGTACAGTAATGATTCTTCTACATAAGACAGAGCTAAAGCTGAAGATGAACAAGTCCAAGAATCAAAAAATGAAGACTCTGAATCAAATGAAGACTCGGACACTCAGACAGACTCAAATCAGTGGTCAACTACAAATTCCTCCTCTAGAATCATTCAAAAGAATCATCCCGCAAGTCAGATAATTGGAGAAAAAGACAAAGGTGTACAAACCAGGAGAAATCTAATCAAAACCACCGAACAATCTCATATAGCTCTCATATCCATGCTAGAACCCAAGAATATTAATGAAGACAATAAAGATGATCACTGTGTTAAAGCAATGAATGAAGAACTTGATCAGATTGAGAAAAACAATACATGGGAGATGCTTCAAAGACCTGAAGGTAAAAACGTCATTGGCTCCAAATGGATCTTTAAGAATAAGTTGAATGAGCAAGGACAAGTTATCAGGAACAAAGTGAGGTTGGTTTGTAAAGGCTATGCTCAAATAGAAGGACTAGACTTTGATGAAACATTTGCGCCCGTATAAATATTAGAAGCTATCAGAATGTTTCTTGCCTATGCTTGTCATAAAAGGTTTAAAGTCTACCAAATGGATGTTAAGTCAGCCTTTCTCAATGGATATTTAAGTGAAGAAGTCTATATGGAACAACCAGAGGGTTTCAAATGTTTTGATAACCCTGACTTAGTATGCAAGCTGAAGAAAGCTTTATATGGTTTAAAACAAGCCCCTCGAACCTGGTATCACAGACTCGATACGTATCTCAAAGACAAAGGGTTCAAGAGAGGAACAACTGAAAACAATTTGTATACCAAAACAGAGGATAATGATTTGCTCATCGTACTGGTCTATGTAGATGACATCATCTTAGGATGTAATAAGGATTCACTGGTACAATGGTTTGCTTCTACCATGGAGTCTGAATTTGAAATGTCTATGATAGGAGAACTATCATTTTTTTCTTGGTCTGCAAATTACTTAGAGGCCCAAAGGGATGTTCATTTCTCAAGAAAAATATCTAAGAGAAATTATGAAAAGGTTTCAAATGGAAGATTCTAAACCTGTGGGTACACCTATGGTAACTGGATGTAAATTAAGCAAGGATGATGGTTCACCTAATTTTGATCAAAGCTCATATCAATCAATGATAGGAAGTTTGCTATACATCACAGCATCTCGCCCAGACATAATGCATGTTATAGGAATGGTAGGAAGATATCAGGCTGCACCCAAACAAAGTCATTTGCAAGTTGTTAAAAGGATATTCAGGTATTTAAAAGAAACAATGACTTATGGTCTGTGGTATCCCAGAAATCAAAATCTTCAGTTGACTGCTTATTCAGATGCAGATTGGGAAAACTGTGTTGATGAGAGAAAAAACACCAGGGGAGGAACATTCTTCCTGGGTGACTCCTTAGTAGCCTGGCTTAGTAAAAAGCAAAGTTCCATTTCTTTATCAACCAGAGAGGCAAAGTACATTATTGCTGCTACCTATTGCACTAAGGTATTATGGATGATTCAGACACTTGCAGACTTAGATGTAAAATACACTGCATCAATCCCAATTCATTGTGATAACACTAGTGCCATCAGTGTGTCTAAAAATCCTGTATTCCACTCCAAGACCAAGCATATTCCCATAAAATATCATTTTCTAAGAGAGCAAGTCACCAATCAGACTATTTAGGTCCATTACATTCCCACTACAGAGCAAATTGCAAACATCTTTGCTAAACCCCTAGCCAAGACAGCTTTTGAATATCTCAGACAGAAGTTGGTTGTCATTTCATCTCACATCTAAAAGAGTCCATCTTTTTAGGGGGATTTTTGTATTGTTTTAATATCTAATGCCTCCTAAAATTACTGCAACACCTCAGGGGGAGCACGTCTCTTCTTTGACATTGATGTCAAAGGGGGAGAAAAGAATTTGGGTGCCTTAGTTGCCATCAATGACAAAGGGGGAGATTGTTGGCATGTTTTATAGGTAGTGTATTCTTGTCATTGATGGTAAGTACATCAACGATGATGGATTGAATATAGCAATGATGATCAACAGTGCAGTGATAATCGGGGAAGAGCAACAACCGTGATCGTTGGATCAACAATTCAGAATTCCCGATGGTTGTCAGATCTCAATGTAGACAAGAAGAGCGTGCTGAAGAGGAGGATAGATCTCAGGCATTAAATCCAATCGCAGGATCCGACCATCGTCGGATCAAGGAGAAACTGCATGTTCTTTAAAGTGCAAGGAGTAGCGGGCTCACAAAATTCCGAAAGAAGGAGGACCGTCCATCATCAGGCAGGACACGTGGGGAAAGATCGTCAGTTTGCTGACTGGAGAGTCAAAGGAACGGAGTTTTGCGGATCAAGATTTGGAGATGTCAAAGAATAATAACCACAAGAATCCTGAAATCACGATATGTAGAATCGTGACTTAATCTAAGACATTTTATCAAGGTTTGATCTGGACCGTTGATCTCAATCCATTTCGGATTTTCGCGGATCAAGAGTTGGAGATGTCAAAGAATAATAACCACAAGAATACTGAAATCATGATATGTGGTATCGCGACTTAATCTGAGCCATCGGATCAAGGTTTGATCTGGACCATTGATCCCGGTCCATTTTGAAGTTTCGCGGATTGAGAGTTGGAGATGTCAAAGAATAATAACCACAGGAATCCTGAAATCGTGATATGCAAAATTGTGACTTAATCGCAGCCGTCAGATCAAGATGTGATCTGGACCATTGATCTGACCCCATTTCAGAGTTTCATGGATCGGGACTTTGTAGTGACAAGAACACTGAACATCAAGAATGTTGAAATCATGATATGCGAAATCGCAAAATGATCTAAGTCGTCAGATCAAGTGTTGATCAGGACCATTGATCCCATGCCATTTCGGGGTTTTGGGGATCGTGACTTGGAAAGTGGAGATGCCTCATCTCCAGATTCACGAAATGTGAAATCACAAAAGCACCTTTTGCATAAGGCTGTGGTCACATCCCTTGGTCAAATCAGCGGGAGATGGAGGAAAGAGCTAGAGAAACCAAGCTCCTTTTCGGGGATCGTGATTGGGAATGTCGAGACACATGGTCACAATAATGTCGAACTGCCGAAAGCCGAAATGCCAAAATGAATGCAACATCCCTTGGAATCAATCCAACGGTGCAGGTGAATTTGAACAAGATCGGAGGGCTACTGTAGCACGTCACAGTATAACTACTAGAAACCATTGATTCTTATTGCCAGAGAATTCGAAGAGACCTCTGTGTGATCTCCAGAGGAGACGAAGAGCCTCTAAAATTCGTCCAGTGAAGCAAGACAATTTTTAGGGGGATTGACAAATGGATGAGCATTGAAGTCTGTAACTGAAACATAAGTCATAAGCTCGACTGTGCCAAAGAAGGCGAGGAGTCTCAACTGCTAGAGAGGTTGAGGAATCTCAGCAGAACACCCAGTAATGTTGAACACATGACGGGAACCACCAGAGAAGCTAAAGAGTTGCGATGATCAAGAAAATCACTCGAGATGTGAAGGAGATTTGGCACGATGTGAGCATGCAGAGGCATGAAAAATATTTCATGCACAAGGAGCACAAGAACTATAATAATGTTGAACAAAGAAGAGATGGTGGTTTTTGTCGTGGGGAAGGATTCAAGTGTGAGCAAGGAGGCAGAGCTCAAGAGAAGAAATGCACAGTAGAGGAAGGCTACATTGAAGGGATATGGTGCAGAGAGTATAAAAGGTAGAAGAACAGAAAGTGAAAGGGGCGTGCATAAGACACTGATGCAGACAGAGCAGAGTATGTAACAGAATAGCGACAAGGCTGGTAAGCCATTGAATAACTTTATATCACTGTAATAAGTTTTAGTAACAAGGAATTTATATATCAGGGTGGTTGGGAGGTGCTAGGGAGGACTGGTGTCCTCAAAGGTTCAAGTGGGTGCTTGAACGCAGGGAGTTGGTTCTTCCTTCTAGTTGGTGCTAGAGAAACTGGGGAGTTGGTGCTTCCTTCTAGTTGGTGCTAGAGAAACCAGGGGGTTGGTACTTCCTTCTAGTGGGTGCTAGAGAAAATAGAGAGTTGGTGCTCTCAGCAATTTGCATCTTGCAAAACCAGAGGTTGTAGCCTCACAATGAGTTTGTGCTCACATGTGCGATAATGTAAAGAATGTAGATAATACTTATCATATAAAGAAAAAGATTTTTTTACCCTGTATGGGTTTCCTCGGGAATTATCTGTCTCTGTCTTTCTCATATATGTGACTGATGCTAAACGTGCCTTTGCTTACTTCTCTGCATTATTGTGATCATCTTTGAGTGGCTTGTAAATATTTTAAAAAGAAGCATAATTGTTTAAGCGTGGTGACAACTGATTCACCCCCCCCCCCCTTGCAGTTGTTTAACAAAGAAAAACTCCATATCGGCCTTGATAGTTTTGAAATTGAAATGATCGACTCGATGAAACAACTAATTCAAAAAATGATGGACTTGAACCTTCAAGTGGAGAAAGAGGTAGAGAAAACAAAGGATGAACATAGAAATATCCAAGAAGAGAAAAACGAGGTGCAAGAAGACCACAAATAAATAAAATAGCAACTCAAGAAACTCCAATAAGAGAATCAACAATGGAAGGACCACTAGAAAACAACAATATTTTAGGGAGAGTGTCAAAAGTTTAAAGAAATTTGATAGAATCTTGACATGGCTCAGATCAAGCATCGACTTTCAACATGGTATTGAGTAATTAGTCAATGTATTTCACCATGGCCTATGCCAAGTTAAAATTGCAACAAAATTTGTTGCAAGATTTAACAGATCGAAGGAATGTGATGACCGACTTGAGAGCACACAAGTAACTATTAGTACAAATTGTTGAGGAAAAGAAAGTGGAAGAATAATTGATCTAGCAGATGTGAAAATGGTTTAAGGAAGTGGAAAATGCACATGCGGAAGATGGTAATACCATAAATCACTTAAACCATGTCACTAAGAAAGTGCTTCTTATGGAGGTAAAGTTCAGTCCCAACTCAACATAAGTGTAGAGTACCCCATTGAAAAAAATCTGGACTTCTTCACTTAGAGAAAATCACTCAAGGTACAAGCATAGTATTCCATAGATGAATGGTGTACTTTTTAATAGTACCTATAGATAGTAGCACCTCACATTCATCAAACCTTCTTTAACCTTGAACTCAACAAAAACCAATACCTCAACAACAATCTACACCAACTTCGCCTTTATTGTCACACTTCCAATTCTTCATTATGAGTGCTTATGAATCAAATTTTGCATACCTAGTACCGCCTATACATGAAACAAAATTCAAGGGTTAAAACCATTCAAAAAGCCACCAATAAACAAAAGGAATAAAACTACATAATAAAGGAGTTCCACTTAATATTCCAAAAGTAATCCTATAAGAACTATTTGATCAACCAAAGAAACCAAAAGAGTAGGTTAACAAGCCAGAGAGGAGAGAAGAGGTTTACCAGAACATGCAAAAAAAGGACCCACCAGAATATACCACACAACAACAAACTACATCAAATAAGTCACATCTAGTAGAATCCCCAACACCATATCAACACGATATTTTTTAAATATTTGAAACAACTACAATTTTGATACCATGTTGTTCAAATTTATAAGTTTTCAAAATGCCCTTTTGTGATAAAATTCTCTGTAATTTTGTAATTGTTTGACCACATCTCCTATGTGCTCAAGATGAGAAATGAATTGAGGTGGGAGGATATTTTGGAGGGTCTATTCGAATCTTTTGACTAGACCCGATAGTTAACGAAGTCAAAGAATAATATATTTTCCTCTATCCAAGTCTATAAGTTCGTTTACCACTTGGTTCGGTCAACTGGTCCAAGTACTTAGACAATTACAAATACCTAGTAATTTAATAATGAATATAAACATGTGTGTAGCATAGAACAAGGAAGATATATTAGAACTGTTTGCGACATACAAAAAACTGCTTATTGATGGTATCCCCATTACTTTGTGTCCTCTTCTCTATTAGCATATTTCTATATATTTCTCTACGTGAAGGACTACTCGTAACATCGACATGCAATACTCTAGATTACAACAATAGTCGACTACAAACTTTAGTGAGTGGTAGTCAACCATATTTAATGTAAACCATAGTCGACAATAATTGATCAAAGTCAACTAATGTTAATTAATTACATCCATAGTCCACCATTAAAAAAATAATAAACCATAATCGACATGATTCTATGCATAAATTTAATTGTTTAGTCTACCAACTTGTTATTATAGCATATTTTTCCATCTCATAGCATGGATGCACATGATTGGCCTGAATATTTAATCCTTGTCCTACTTGCAGACAAAAATCCCCCTTTATTCCTACCCCAATTACTTAAAAAAAAAACTTTACTATTCATATGCTCCCTATCAGTTGCACAGCTAGCATGTGAATTTTTTCACATGCATATTTCTCTTATGTAACTCACATATGCATTTATTTGGCACAAACAAATACAAAAATGTGTATTTTCAGGAGGGTTTTACATGTTTCTCCTATTCCTAACCCCCTATAGTCCATGGGTAATGACTTCAACCGTATTTTTGGAGTATAAATTGATTCCAAGGGGTAGATAAGAGGAAGCATTCCAAATAACATCATTATGCTCGAAAACTTCTAATTCTGTAATCCACTTCCTGTGTTTTTTAAGAATTCCCCTCTTTTTGTCCTTTAAACCCATTTTTCCAACCTTGTTGCTCAATTATGGCCACCTTGAACATTCTTATATTGACTATACAACTACAACGTTTGTTGTGGACCACTCTGAATGTATCGAATGCTCCTGATTCTTCTCAAATAAGAAACTTATGTCATGGGTATCGAATTGACATTGATTATTTACCTTCTTCGTCAACGAAGTATAATCATCCTCTTTTTTCCTCTTCTAGTGAAATTATAGCTAATAGTAGCCATAAGCCTAAAATGAATAGGAAGAGGAAGAATAAGAAGAATAAGTCACCAACCTATGCAATTCATGTTGGAGACACACAACAAGCCTCTATGAGTCATGCTAAGGGAAACCTACTATCCTCTGTAATTCATGTTTAGGGAACGCGTCTAATCACTTCCAGTCATACTAGAGAGGTCACCAACCTCTGTAGGTCATGTTGTAGATGAGAAACCAACCAGACAATGCAATTATGTCAATGTTTCATCCAAACCTACATAGGAAATCCAACCAAAGCAATTTCAAACATATGATAAGCTTATCAAGAAAGGATGAGAGATTCAATATGGAAGAATGAGAAAATGTATTCACACTAATCCAATCAGTTGATCAATGAATGATGATCGATACATTAAATGATCAATATGATACAATGGATGAGTGGAATACACTCATATATATGGAAGAAAATTCCATAATTAAGAAAATCGATCAAGAAGTTAGATTTCCTTAGGAATGAATGCATGCATAATAGTGATGGTCAAAATAGAAAGTCTAAAATAGAATTAGTGAGTTAGCTTCGACTAAACTAGTGTGTCGAAAATATAAATTTCTCCAACACCCCCCTCGAACATCACTATGGAGTAAAAAAGTGTCTTGACATCTAGGCCATAATAGGTACTCATGTATAATGCAACTAATGAACACGAAATAAAAATGAGAAAAGAGGGAAAACCACATGGGAACAAACCCCCCCTCAAAAGATAATGCATCAAAATAATAAAAGGCGGTTGCTAGGCAACTGTGTTCTTCACTCCAAGATGATTCCAAAAAGTCTGAAGCTTCTGCTCATTGAAAATCTGCATGAAGATGTAGAAATATTTATGGAACTGATGAAATCCTTTGGAAACTTATCTAGTCTTGTACCTATTGATCATGTGGACCCATATGCACCTAAAAATATTCATTTCTGGTGGAAGTGGAATGATATACCAAGTTTGATTCTCTAGGAGTGAGTTACACTCCTCCTTCATGGCTTCTTTACATAATTGATTTCCCACAACCTTATTGTAGGTCCGCGGATCAGTATATTGAACCATATAGAAATTCACAGGCATCGCAGGTTCAGAAGTTTAAAGTAAATGAGAAGGATCCTCGTGATAAGATCGAGTCCTCCTCAAATCCAATGGATTTCCTGCAAGGAAACCTACTTCCTAAAGTGTGAATCGTTCCCTCTTGGGAATATACTGAATCTTTGGTGCTCTCTTCTTATCTGGATGTACTACCTTCTCATTTCCATGTACATAATTTGAGTGTATGGAATAATATTTGATGTCTGGAACTGATGGAATCACAAGAGTATTTGCATGTTGAAATGGAGGTGCATGCAAATTACTCTCCTTATGTGTAATTAGAAAAGATGAGTCACCAAAAAACAAACTTATTGAATTTATACAACCTTGATTTGTGATCCACCTAAAAAAATTGCAATAATTGAATGGTCATGCATATCAATTACATAAATTTAATATGATGTAAATTCAATGTTTTTACCTTTCTATGTGATCTGATAAACTGAGAGAATATTCATATAAATATTTGGAACATGTAAAACATTCTCAAAAATTTCATTATGGAGTTCTACTCTTCCCTGTCCTGCTACCTCTACTGGAGTATCATCCCCCATGAGAATAAGGGGGTCTTGAGCATGAACTCAAAGAAGTAAAATCTTCCTCTTTTGCTGCCAAATGATGTGATGTGCCATAATCTATAATCCATGAACTAGATGGCGAATTAATTGAAAAAATATCACGATGATAACCTTTCTTAGGTGTAGGATATTCTTCCTTCTCGTTCTTGACTCCTTCTGGAATGAAGTTTCCAAGGTTGTTCTTCTGAAGTACCTATGCCAGAAGATCAATTTGCTTCTTCATGCATGTGGATTCTTCATGATTTGGTTCACTATAGTAAGTGCACTGCTTTCCCTTCTTCTTCTTCTTGGAATCTAAAGAGTCTTTGGAGCCTGAAGAATCGTTGAAGGGTTTGGAATATCCCTCCTTCTCATTTTGTTTCTCCTTTCCTTTCTATTTGGATGATCCTTTTCCATCATGCATGGTGAGTGCATGTGCTTTGGTATCTCTGATTAGGGCCATCTGAACGAGTTTTTCTTGATCATGTGTGAGAGAATAAATGAATTGATCCATGGTAGGAATCTTCCAATTTGTTCCCATGAGATATCTTCCAAAATGTAAATTGGAGACACATACAACATATTATGGTCCTAACTTAGGCAATATTGGTAAATAAATACTACAAATTAACAAAACGTTTAGGATCCAGGGTATTCAACTCTACCTCAAGCATATGACCTATCATCTTATCCTTCTTTCCATAGAGACTTTCAAGGTGGTCCAAATTACCTTTGGAGTATTGCATGTGGAAACATGAAACCATAAATCAATTGAAATCAATTCAATAAGAAGTCCTATGGACTCATCCTTTCAATTATCCCATGTGGCCTTCTCAATTGTTGATGTATGTTTTGTTTATGTCCCCATCATCAAGTTGTACAATCCTTTCCATCTGAGTTGGAATTCATCCTTGGAATTCCAATAAAAATAATTGTATGGTGTGAGGATTACCACCAAGTTTGACTATAGAATAGGTGTTGTATCCATTTCTCCCATTGCCTCTGAGAACCCCTAAAAATTTACACTCGATATGCAATTGAAAACATTAATAAATCACTGTAGAAAGGGCACATCAAATAAAAAATTTGTATCATTTTTAGGAGGCAATATCATTTCTTCCATTATGAGAAAACGGTGAGGAATTTATCCAAATATTTGAAAACCCACTTGCAGAATGGGTTGATTTACTTCTAAACCAGATCATTTCCTCAGAAAGTTAATATTTTGGGAGAAATCACTGCAAAAAGGGGAACTTTAAATGAAAATTTTGTATCAGTTTCAGGGGGCGATATTCCAGCTACCTTTCTAAAACAATTGTGAGGCATTTCACCAAATGGTTGAAAATCACTTGCATAATGGGTCAATTTACTTCTCACATGGGCCGTTTCCTCCAAATGTTAATATTTTAGGATAAATCCCTTTGTCTTTTACACGGATTCCACTCTCTGAAACTCTGATTTTCCTTATTCTCTGGCTTGTCTAGATTTCTCCAAGCAACTTAAATTTGATACCATGTCAATGTTTCATAGAAACTTGTGCAGTAGATCTAGTTAAAGCAAGTGAAACCAAATCTTATCAATAAAGGACGAGAGATTCAATATGGAAGAATGAGAAAATATATTGACACTACTCCAATGAGTTGACCAATGAATGATGTGTTGATATTATGGTAGTTGCAGGAGTTATTAACCTCTGCATGTAACACTTGACGAGTCTAGAATATTCTGGGAAGTAAGAGAAACCCTAGAAGGTAAGGAAATAACCTTAGAAGACAAGTCGAATCTATATAATAATTTATATTAAATTATTATCCTCCAGAATTAGAGGTTGGCCTAGTTAGGTCACATGGTGAACTATAAATAAGAGGGCACTAGAGCTCATTTTTCACTCTCACACACACAACTGCATAAGGACAGGTGGTGTGCATGACTAGAGGAGAGTCGTAGTTGTTGAAGTGGTGACTTGGTCTTTGTTTATGGTTGGAATTTCTTCCTGGTTATGGTTTGGAATTTTTCTTGGTACACTAGCTTTGGAGAGAGGTGCAATACCTTGGTTGACTATTGGTTCCAGGGTTTTCTTCAGAAATTATTTTGTCTGTCGAGATTAAAGTACTCGGAGGGGGTCCTTTATGCCTATGGTTGGGTGACAATATTTTTATATTGTCTACAGTGAAACGAGAACACCTATTTTTTCTAATAGGTTATGGGCCCACACTATCTTCGAACAGTCTAACCACTGGAAGGTAGATTGCGAGGATTTGCTTAGTTGCAATGGTAGTTGCAGTCAGAGTTTTTTGTTGTAGCAACAAAAACCTAACCCTCGTGTTGAGGCACCTTAATTGAAGCAGTTGATCTAATTCCTGGATAACTTAGTGCACCCTAACCTAAAACACCTCCTGGTACTCTCAACAAGCCCAAGAATCAAGTTTGATTTTTTGGTCAAATTCAAAGGTTGACTAAGAAAAGTAAAAAATTGACCAAGTCAAAGAAGTCATGACTTACTCTATGAAGTCAAAAAACAATTTAGAAGGGGCTTCTAACTTCAGAGCATGGAAGACAAGGATTGACCTCATCCTTTCCAAGAATAAAGTGTTGGATATCGTGAAAGGAAAGATCATGGAACCACAATTTGAAGTGGGAAAATAAAAGGAACCTCAAAACGTTGCAATTATGGAGAAGTTCAAGGAAAATTACATCAATGCTATGAGAATCATAGTGGACTATTTAAAGGACCATTTGATACCCTACATTTCTCATCTTGACTCATCTAAGAATATGTACGATGACGTAACTAACCTCTTATCAGTCATAAATATTGGACAAGTGATGACTCTAAAGAATGAGATTTGTGACATGAAATTGAATGATGATGACATAATAACATCATAGTTTGTAAGAATCTCTCAGCTAATAGATCAACTACAATCTATTGAGGAAATCATTTCAGAAAAGGAACTAGTAAATATAGTTCTTAATGGCCTTCCCAAGACATGGGATGAATTTTCAACAAGCATGAACATAACAACGAAGTATGCCACATTTGAATAACTTTGGACTTGCTATGCACAAGACAAATCGAGGATTATCACAAAATAGAAATCCCAAAAGAAAGATGATGATCAAGCTTGTTATCTGCATTTTGTGGATAACTAAGGAGATGATGTCTCGAGGCCCTCAGGTAGTAGATATGGAGTGTCGAGAGACTACATGACCAACAATATCTTTTACACATATGGAAAACCCACTCACCACCACAAATGGTCACATGTTTACAAATGGAATCCACCACACTAGTTGGCTTCCAGAAGGTAGTGAGCTTTGCTCCATGAGGTATAAGTCAGTATTATGGTGAGAATCATTTCAATATCTAAGGAATTTGATTATGTTGTATCTTATATTTCTCTATATTTCATGATATGTGCTTGGACATTATTCCTTTTTCCATGCTTCACCTTGGTGGTTTACATTGTGTCGTAGTAAGTGGTTTTCCTTGGGGATGGATTTTCTACTGGGATCTCCCTTAATGAGCCATTGTACCATTCCTGATCATACCTACCACTTTCCATCATTATTCCCCATCGTTTCCTTATCTCTTTGTATTTTAGGGTGTATTGACCCAAGAAGGGATTGTCCCTCATTCTATGGGAAGAAGGGGATAAAGGCCCAGAGGGGTTGGTGTTTGGTAAAATATAAAATACTTATATAAACCTTCCATATTATTTGCCCAAGGATCCCGCAAGAAAGAAATGAAACACTTATCTTTGAATAAAAAGGTACCCACAATATAATAAAGAAATGCTTGAAAGGTAGGTTGAAGGATAGGAGGTCCATGGATATCTAGTGGTATGACATTGTCATCATATGGTCACCAAACTAGGGCAGTGACTCTCAATTTCATGGTGGATAGAAAGGGGTTATTATCATGAGCCATTCTTCTCATTTCCATTAGGTATTTGTGGGTGACATTGCCACCACCTGGTCACCATGCCAACACAATGACCTTCTGTTGGATTACTAAGAGGGGGGGAGAATAAGTAATAGATAAATTTGATCCTTTTTAACCATAAAATTCAAGTGTTAAATCAATGTAGCATTATAATCCAATAGTTGTTGAGTAAATAAACAATGAAAAAATGAGCAATCATACACATACACAATACACCTGTTTTGTTACGTGGAAACCCAAAGTGGGAGAAAACCATGGAATGTTTTTTCTTATATGTCTTTAAGAATTACATTCATTGGAAGCACCAACTTCCTTTGTTTTCTAGCTACAACTGGAATGAGGCTCCAACCCCCTAGTTTCTCAGGCTACAACCTGAGGGAAGCTCCAACTCCCCTATTGTCTAGATATAACTAGAAGAAGGATACAACCCCCTATGTTCTTCGACTACAACCATAAGGTGGCCACAACCACCTGTCCTTTCCCCATCCAACCTCCCTGACATATACGTAGAATTAGGGAACCATTGTCGCACTATCACTGTGATATATATTGTTGTAAACATGTACCAATCAACCTGCACCAAACAACATGTACTAATAACCTAAGTAATGCATCAACCTGTACCTCAACCTATAATCCACTTGTACCATAAACAAGTGCATCAACCATGCACCAACCTATACCAAACAACCTGTAATCAACCTGTACCATGAATAAGTGCATCAACCATGCACCAACCTATACCAAACAAGAGACCCTATATATAGATAAGAAGAGGTAGGCAAGAGAGTTCCAAGATAGTCTTAGAGTTAGTTCCCAATGGAAAGTCTATGGAGTTCATTAACCTTATCTTAACCATACATACTTCATGTCATCTTTGTCTACAAGTGATGTCATACATCATGACAAGTTTAAATTTATTATTTATTTTTGTCAGATTACCATCCTTGCTAGGTAGAATTCCCCACTGCTAGCAAGTCGGTTTAGTACTCCGACAGGTTTACCTAGTCATACCGGAGGCCGATACCTGCTGCCAGCAAACCTGTTTAGTATCTCGACAGGTTAGCCTCTTACACCCTCAGAGACTGACCCTCCATCTTTTAAGATTTTAGTATAAGATTTCTTTATGCAAGAAGATGGGGGGCAGCTCTGAAAACAATTATTTCTTTATTTTTTCAATTGGGATGGTATTTATGTTATAGGATGACTTTCCATTATATTACTTACTGATTGTACCGATGTAAGGGGTACTTAAGAAGACGTGGCCTATCTAAAGATATTATATAATGAAGCTATTTAGTGTGTAGTGGATGGTACCATTGAGAAAGAACATAAAGGTATCTCTAGGCTCAACTCACTTTCTCATTTTGTAGTTATTGTGATGTTTCCATGACTAACCGCTAATTAGACCTCCTTGTTACTCTTTAATAAAGACACTTTACTCACTTACTTAGGTTGCTTGGAAAAAATTGTACGAGAGACCTCTAAGCTTGATGGTTATGGTATCACTTCCTTATACAATGGTGAAGAGTTTCAAGAGCAATTGCTTTGGAATGAATTAAGAAAATGAAAAATTTTGCAAGAATATGGCTAAGTACAATAAGTCAATATTCATTTGATGCTTAGAAAACAACAAAATTCAACTATAACAATGTTTTGAAGAAAAAAATACTTCTTTTATATTTCCTTGAAATTGTCTACTCCTGGTGAAACAAATACTTACAAAAATATATAGAATTGCCTTATTAACAAAATTCAAAGACTATTTACATATGTACAGTAGAAAATTCAAAAAAAATATTCAAGAACAAGGGGGGACTTCCCCATCTACTAAGGCCAATTCCTTGTTAGTTGACATGACCTGTAGAAAATCCTCTTTGGAAATGGGATTATGATAAAATTTGAGTCGATGTTCATTTATTAAAAAGGAGACTTGTCCATCGTCAATTGTTCTGATTTTTACAGCTCCATTGTCATATCCAGTGTCTACCTCATAAGGGCCCAACCATCAGATGGTGAGTTTGCCTTTGAATGTTTTGAATCAAGATTCAAACAACAAATCCCAATCACCAGGTTGGAAGTGTTTCTTCTTAATAAACTTTTCATGCCACTGGCTCCTCTGGTTGTGGATTAGTATTGTTCGTTGGATGGAATCTTTCCTAATTTCATCCAACTCATTCAATTGTAGGGCTCATTGCTTCTGAGCCTCATCTAAGTTTAATCCCAATTATGTGGAAATATGAAAGGTCCTTACCTAGAATTCTATTGGTAGAATTACTTGTTTCCCATACACTAGCTCATAAGGAGTATGCCCAGTGATATTTCTCCAGGTGGTCCGGTATGCCCACAAAGCCTCTGGAAGCCTATCAGCCCAATCTCGATGATGTAATTGAACATTATTGGTCAAGATAACTTCTAGAACTTTGTTTGTATATTTTACCTCACCATTATCTTGCGGATGGTATGGAGAATATTTACAGTGTTTAATCCCATATTTTTCTGTTAGCTCTCTCATCAGCTTGGAATTGAGTGCCTTGGTCTATAACAATTTCACAAGGGACAACGAAGTGTGTAAAGATGTCTTCATAGATGAATTTGACAACAGACTTCTTTGTATCCCTAAATAGGGCTTTTTCCTCTACCCACTTGGTGACATAGTCCATAAAAACCAAAATATAGTTCTTATGGGACATGGGTGAAATTGGTCCTACAAAGTCAAGGGCTCATTTTTTGAAGGGTTCTATCATAACTTGGGCATGCAATGGAGTTTTTTCAGCTAACATAGGTCTTCATATCCTTTGGAAACTATCACAACTTCTCACATACTTGGAAGCATCTTTGAAAATGATAAGCCAATAGTAACCTGAATGTAGCACCTTATATGTTGTGCGTTTGTCAGAAAAATGACCACCACATGGTCCATCATGACAACTTTGTATTATTTATGGCGCCTCATCCTCTCGGACACATTTATGAATAAGAAAATAAAGACCTGTGAGAAAAAGGTCATGACCAATCCAAGAGTAATTAGCACTCTGTGTAATGATTTTACACTTTTCATGAGGTGACAAATGAGATAGTAACTTCCTACTGGCCGGATAGTTTTCCATATCCACAAACCATGGGGTATTGACAGAAAGGGAAAAGAGGTGTTCATCTAGGAAAATATCATCTATAGGGATATCATCATCATCCTCATTTTTTATTCGTGAAAGAAAATTAGCTACCACATTATCCTTTCTAGGTCATTCAAGCACAATGATATTAAATTCTTGCAATAACAGGAGCCACCTATTCACTGGAACATTAGTTATGGGTTTATTCATGAGAAATCTAATGGAGGAATGATCTGTATGTATGAATACTTCATAACCTGTAATGTAATGACGAAACTTGTTGATAGCATGAACAACTGCCAATAATCCCTTCTCGGTAACTGTGTAGTTTAACTCGACAGGATACAAGTTCTTGCTCACAAAATAAATGGCATAGGACTGCTTCTCCTCTTTCTTCCCTATTACCCCTCCTATTGTGGTGTCTGAGGCATCAATGGATATTTGAAATGGGAGAGTCCAATTGGTCCTTCTAAGAAATAGTGCCACAGATAGCTTATCTTTTAGGTTTCAAAGGTAGTTTGACACTGCTCAATCCAAAAAAAATCAACATCTTTTATTAACAATCCAAGCATAGGTGTAGCAATCTTTGTAAGATTTTCAATAAACCGTCGGTAGTATCTGGCATGTCCAAGAAAGATTCTCACCTCTTTCTGAGTCCTGGGGGGTGGAAGTTTTACGATGACCTCAATCTTTGCAGGATTGACTTTTATCCCTTCATATGAAACATGATGTCCTAGAACCACTCCTTCAGTTAACAACATTTCACATTTTCATGACTTAGATATAGGTTCATTTCTTGGCATATGATAAGGACTTTTTCTAAGTTGTCTAAGGCTTCCTGGTAAGTATTGCCATAAAATGTGAATTCATCCATGTAGACCTCCACAAAATCATGAATAAGATCAAAAAATATCCCTAGTACTGCTTGTTGAAATGTAGCAGGAGCGTTACATAATCCAAATGGTAAGACCCTGTAGGCATAGGTTCCCCAAGGACAAGTAAAGGTAGTCTTGTCATGTTTCTCGAGTGCTATGAGAATTTGATTGTACTTGTTGTACCCATCTAAAAAGGAAAAATACTTCTTTCTGGACAAGGTGTCCAGAACATGGTCAATGAAAGGAAGAGGAAAGTAATCTTTCAGAGTGGCTTTCTTGAGTTCCTAGAAATAAACACAAATTCTCCATTTTCCAGTCACTTTCTTTCGAACCACTACAAGTAGGGATACCCACTTACTCTCGAAGATGGGATAAATAAATACGACATTTAATAACTTTTGGATCTCCTCTTTTACTATATCTTTGACTGTTGGGTTCATCCTTCTCTGGGGTTGCCTAACAGGTGTTACTTCCCCTTGGGTATATATTTGATGGATACATGTGTTAGGGTGTATACCCTTCATGTCAGTGTATTCCAATGTGAATGCTCCTGATTGTTCTTTAAAGATATTTACTAATAGTTTCTGTTGGTCTACATCTAGCCCAGAGTTTATATGTAAATATTTCCCTGGACTAATCTCATAGGGCATAGTATAAGACATGGTAGACTCATCTATCTCAAAGATAAAAGATGTCGAAGAAAAAATGGATGGGTCCAATTTTTCTTGAAATTCTTCCCTAAACATGTACTCAAATTTGGGAAAAGACTATGGAAAATCCACACATGTGATAGCAGAAATAAATTGGTTTAGCACATTTTCCATTGTGTTTTCTCGAAGTGCCCATGCATGGTCAGTTAGAAATATGAGTTCTTCCCAGTCCTCATTCTCGTATGGACATTCAAGACACCATAGATTCTCCATGATAGGTTGAGCCGAAGGATATATGGTGATCTTCTTGATAGAGAGTCTATTTGAGATGGTCATTTCTCCCTCTCTGTAGCCAATAAATGCATTGGTTGTGGCTAACAAAGGTCTTCCTAAAATGATGGGATGGCATTTGGCAGGTTACTTTGAGTGAATGACAAGAAAATCTACTGGGTATTCCCATGAGGTTAAGGTAACCATGATATCATATAAAATTCCTTCAGGTATAACCCTGGTCTTATCTGCTAATTCCAAAATGGTCAAGGTAGGCCGAAGAAGAGGTTGTAACTGTAATTATTCCAAGGTAGTAGTAGTCATAACATTGATGGCTTCCCCTAGGTTTATGAGAGTGTTTCCAATGCAGACCTCATTAATGGTTATGGTCACTACGGGGTTTCCTGGGTTACCATATTTTGCTAGTTTTGGTTGCTCTGATATGTATTCAGAAAGTACTCCTATCACATGTACTATAGGAGGGACCTTCTTCTTCCTACCTGGCTTCTTAATGCACAATTCTTTGACCACCTTGTTGTAGATTGGAATGTCTTTAATGACTTGAAGTAGGGGAATCTTGACACAAATTTTCTTCAATTCATTCAAGATGTCAAATTCTGGTTGGGTGGTAGGTTTCTCTATTACCAATCTGTCTAGATAAGTATGGGCCTTCGTAATATGTGAAGGTTCCTTTTAGGGAAGCTTGGGTTCTTGGTTCTTAGGAATAATAACATATTATCACCTAGTGTCATTTGTGGGTTGTTTGGTGGTTTATTCTTCTTCTTCTTCCTTGATGACTACTGAAGGTCTCTGCTTATCCATAAATTTTCTCGATCTTAGTTGAATTTCCTGTAATGGAACAGGAGTAATAACATATGTTGGGAAGGCCTACATCTCAACATTGTGAAGAGGTTGAGGGGGGTTATTATTGGGATTGGGCACTAGTTGTGCCGGTAATAATGTCAGTCTTGGGGAGCTTTCATTATGATATTGTAGCGGTTTTTGTCGTGGAATAGGAGGTAAAGGTGGTGGAATAAAACTTGGCAGAAGCTGTGGAGTGTTTGGTGGAAAATAAGGATAAGGATGGTTGGACATAGGGATAGGTGGATCTTGAGGTTTTCCTTGGTTATGTCCTCCTCTCCATCCTTGAAACCAAGGATGTTGGTACTGAGTAGACTAGTTTTTTCGAACTTTGTGAGTTCCACTGTTGTTTTTGTTGGTAATAGGGTGGAACTTGAGATTGTAGATCTAGGTATGTGGGATGGCTCCTAGACTGCCATGGCCTCCTAGGTGCATAAAAGGACTCCCCGGGATATCCACTCCTATAGATGGCTAATAAACTGGGAAATGATGGACATTTCTTAGTTGAGTTGTCTTTCATGTAGAAGCCACAAATTGAAATGTTATCTGATGGGCATTCTCTTGAGGAATGCTTCCTTCTACATCTTGGGCAGTATATTCTCATTGCGACATTTTCCTTCTCCTATTTCTTTTTAATTTTTAGGGTGTCCAACTTGGAACCTATTGTGCTTAACATATATGTCTTGAAGTTTTCTAAAAGGTTTTGTGTCTCTACTCTCGTGATACCACCTAAACTAACTGGTTTTAAGCTTCTATTAGAAGGGTCCCAAACAATATTTCTTGTCTTGGCTCCACTCCTTCAGTAATTTTTACACATTTCACATATTTAGGAAAATGGTTTATGGGATATGTCACATGATGCCATCAGGTTAAGCATCTCTATATATTCTTCTGAAATTCCCTTAAGGAAAACAACCCTAACTGCATCCTCTAGGAGGTCATGGTATTTTGACTTCTCAAAGATATAACCAAATTGTTCCATATAATGTTCGAGGGTCTCGTCTTCTAACTGTTGGATTTTAAAGATGTCATTATGAGACTCCTTGGTCTTGCAGTA
Source organism: Picea engelmannii (assembly GCA_009831015.1). Taxonomy (NCBI): domain Eukaryota; kingdom Viridiplantae; phylum Streptophyta; class Pinopsida; order Pinales; family Pinaceae; genus Picea; species Picea engelmannii. The sequence continues at coordinate 94,260 of ML807943.1, forward strand.
GTCTTGGTACTTTTTAAGAAAGATATCTTTCATGGCTTCTCAAGACCTAATACTAGATTCTCCTAACCCCATGAACCATCTTAGTGCAGAGTCTTTGAGGGTGGAAATAAAGAGTTTTAGTTTCTGGGCATCTTGTACATAGTTGTATCTCCTACAAAAGATTTTGAATTCAAATAGGAAGGTGTCTTGATCTTCACTGTTTTTACCATAAAAGGTAGGCAGTGTTGAGAGAGGAATATTCTTCATGTTGACATTTGGAGTGGTGTCCAAAATTGGAAACCTGAAGGTAGTTTCAGTTTGGTTTCTAGTTTCTTCTTCCTCCCCGTGTCTTACATTGTTATGATCCTCCTGATCATCCATATTGGTTTGGTTTCCAAAAAGAGAGTACCTAGGTGATTTTATCTTTGAAGAAAACAAGGTTTCCCTTTGATGGAAGGGTCTTCCTACTGATTGCATGTCTGTGACTCTACTTGAGCTGGTTGAGACTATTGGTGTCAAGGTTTCTGTGTCAGTTTGAGATATAATTATGTTGGCTGAACTACCAAACAAAATATTCACTTGTTCAAGGTCTATGATGTCGTCAAAGTTAGGATCTCCTAGTGGTGTTGTAAAAAAAAAGGTTGTATTGTTTGGTTTTGCAGAAGGCTCGAGTGGTCTTGCCTCCTGTCCCAATATGATTGATTCTTCAATTTCTTATTTTATAATGCTCCATGTGTTAGTCTCTTCACAAACTACTTTATCTCTTTGAGTTGAGCTAGCTCCTAGTTTTCGGTATCGGTTTGTGTATTTTATAAGTGGAACTTCCCTTCCCCAAAAAAGGTCAGAAGGGACCTTGGTTGAAAGGTCTGATTTATATTTAATTTATCTACCTTTTGTGTCTCTAGGTCTATTCATGAAAGAAAACAAAAACAAAAACAAAAAACTACCATTGGGTTTGGGGGAGCCTGCAATAACATATGCATAGGTTCTTACCTCTTGTCTTAAAGTTCCCCCACCACCAATCTAATGCTAAGGTCTATAAATGATCTATTTCCTAACTATCTCATACCTTGAGACAACTCCCTGGCAACAGCGCCAAAAATGGTGCGTGTTCTATATGCACTAAAAACACACTAAAACCCCTCAATTCAATTCTCAACTTGGGGTAAGTAAACCTAGAGTTGTAGCAAAATATATGCCAAGTTAGAAGGATTGGTAGTAGTATAGTCTAACTAAGGAAGTGGCTATCTAAGGGCAAATCTATTCAAGCAAATCTATCTAATGAGCAAACCCTATTGAGAAACTTTAAACTATATAACCTAAGTACTTTTGAACCAAGAATCGATGGATAGTTCTAGGAAAGAAAATGAAAACCCTACTAAGCAATTAACTGAATCATGACAATAAGAAAAAGAAAACTATTTAAGCATAACAATAAACAAATAGCAATAGAAAACTACTTTAACTAGTCTACTTAAATTCAATAAACAACTATCCTCTGAAAGCAGGTAAATAAGCAAGAAACTATACTATCAAAGCAGAATAGACAAGTAAGAAATTAACCTATTAAAGCAAGTAAACAACTAACTAACCTAGAATAATTTCTACAACAAGTAAACTAATTAAGACTACTCAATAAGCAACTAACTAAGCTAAAAGACAACAGAACTCTATTCTTCATACAACTATTTCTAATTTACAAAAGGAAATCTACTTAATTGAAAGAAAGAAGAATTAACAACTAATTTTTAATCTATGATACGCAAACTACTCTTTAATCTATGAAATTCTGATCTATGAAAGCAAGAAACTATCTTTTAACCGATGAAAGCTCAAATAGAGTGTTGATGATTGTGTGAATGTCTCCGGTGTTTTATAATATCACGATGGCACTTAACACTGAAAGATAATTCAAGAGGGATAAAATTGATATTGACTTCAATAGCAAAGTGAAAAGTGTGTATTAGGCAATCTAGTGAGAACTTAGCCATTATGGAAACAACATCAATTACCCTGTATATCCATGTGATTATTGATCATGCATTAATCATCAACAATATAATGAGATAATGAAATTCAATTGCACTCTATACTATGTAAGCAAACTCATAACTAAATTCAATCATTAACTACAAATTGAAATTGCAACCTAGATCTAAGAAAGAAATTTCATGAAATAAAACTAAGCTAGACCTATTTCAATAATTCAAATTGCAAAAAGAGAAATGCTTATAAACATAAATTAAACATTATTCTAGCATATGACAAGTAAATCAATGAGCTAATGAATTAACAACTACTTAAGAAAAAACTAATTAGTAATTTAATAGGCAATCTAAAAATGAAAACTAGAACTAATACTATCCATCCATCGAAGCCTTGTTAAAGAAAACATGAACTAAATTTTTTCTCTAAAACTCCGTTTTAAATTCTATTTTGAACTTGATTTTAAAAGCATAAAGAAAGTATAATCTACTATTTAATCACACATGGGTTTAGTGTCTAAGTTTGCAAACTCGTTTCTTCTAATTACAAAGTAAGTGCATATTGACAATATCCTTCATACTAACCTTCAAAAGGAAACTAAAACAATTAAACTATAACAAGAAGTTATATAACAAAGAAGTAAACTAATAATTCATGTACATGAAATAAAATAGAAAGACATCTATGCTATGTAATTCATAAAAAAACTCATAGAACTGTTACCTAGACTGTTGGTGGGCCCCCCAGCAAGTCATGGTCACTCCTCAAATGCACACCATGACATTCAACAACACAAATTCGCCATTAAAACTAAAAACACAGTCTTACACAATTCTGGCAAAACAAAAATGGAAAAGCAAAGGAAATCATATTTGTCTCTAACACACAACTTCCTGAACTTCTTAACTTATTATATGACCACCATGGTGGTATTTACAAGCTTTATAGACTGAGAGGTTGACCACTAGAGGGTCTTACCTGTTCTAAAAATAGTAAATTACATTAATGATGCCCTAACTGCCGAAATGGAGCAAGCCAATAATTGCCCAACTTTACAAACCAAATCGAGTTGTCAAGAGTTCAGTAGCTGGAGGGGATGAGCACGAGAAAAACCCATGTCTATGATTCACCCACCACTGGACACCAATATTGTAACCGCCAAATCACCCATCGTTTTTTTGTAGGATGGAGTGTTGGATGGAGTACCGGACTGAGTGTTGGGTGCAGTACCAGACTGAGTGCCGGAAGAAAAAACATGCTGCAATTTTTCCCTGTGACACCAAAAATGTGAATTAGATTCATGGAAATATAAAAAAAAGACTGAATTACACTCAAGATCATCATAAGACACGAATTATGCATACCTGGTATGGATCATAGTGTTTTGGCACAAAACCCCTTCAAAAATTTCTTCAAAGCATGAAAACGCATATACACATTTGGAAAAAGCATCTAATTAACGTCGTAAATCGATCATATCTCGGGCCCAACACTTCTCACGACTGTGAAGGAACTCCTGAATGAAGTAAAGAAGGAACATGAGATACTGTTTGTTGTAGTGAGGAAGCTGAGGGTTATCCTTACCAGTACTTCAATGGAAGATTTACCTGAGGAAGTTCAAGAACTGTTAGAGAATTTGCCAACATAGTAGTGGATGAGTTTTCAAGATCATTACCACCTATCAAAAGTATCAACCATCACATTGATATGATACCAAGAGAAAACCTGTCGAACAAAGAAGCATACAGGTTGACACCTAAAGAGAATTAGCAGGTGAAAAGATAGGTTCAGGATCTATTAGACAAAGTATTGGTTAGAGAAAGCTTGAGTCCATGTTTAGTACAACCTATATTAAGTCCAAAGAAGGATATAGGATGGAGAATGTGTACAGACTCAAGAGCCATAAATAAGATCACCATCAGATATAGATTTCCATTTTCGAGGATGGATGATTTGATGGATTGTTTGAGTGGAGCGAACTAATTTTCAAAGATGGATTTGAAAAGTGGATATCACCAAATAAGGATGAGAGAAAGTGATGAGTGGAAAACAACATTCAAGACAAATGAAGGGTTGTATGAATGTCTTGTTATGTCATTTGGGTCGACAAATGCCCTGAGTACTTTTATGAGGTTGATGAATGAATTGTTGAAATATTTCATTGGCAAGTTCGTGATTGTATATTTGGATGATATATTGGTCTTTAGCAAGACTAAGGAGGAGCACTTGAGACATTTAAAATTGGTAATGAGGAGGTTGCAGCAAGAGAAGTTGTTGATTAATCTGAAAAAATCCTCTTTCATGAAAACAAAACTCATATATTTGGGTTTTGTGATTTCTTCAAATGAATTGAATATGGATCCCTAAAAGGTGAAAGCAATCAGAGAATGGTCGTCACCGACGAATATATTTGAGGTGATAATATTCCATGGATTGACAAGTTTTTATCAGACTTTCATCATAAATTTTAGTGGGATTAGTAATCAAATGATGGATGCAGTGAAGAAAAGACACAAGTCTTTCAAATGGACAGAAGAGGCTGAGAGGAGATTCAACATATTGAAGGAGAAGATAATAGAACAACCGATTCTGGTATTACTAGATTTCGGAAAGACATTTCAGGGGAGATGTGCTGCGAGTGGAGTTGTAATTGGAGCATTCTTGATCCAAGATAATAGGCCTGTTACATATTTCAGTGAGAAGTTGAACGATGATAAGAAGAAGTACTCCACGTATGACAAAGAGTTCTATTCCATAATTCAAGCCTTGAATAAATGGAGGTACTCTCTCATTCCAAAGGAGTTTGTTTTGTATAGAAACAATCAATCTTTGAGATTCATAACCATACAGGAGAGGTTAAACCAGAGACATGCTAAGTGGATAGAGTTATGAAAAATTTCACTTTTGTTATTAAACATATTTTTGGTAATGCTAACAAGGTTGTTGATGCATTGAGCAGGAGAAATTTGATTCTGTAGGAATTTCAGGTCAAAACCATGGGTTTTGATCACCTTAAGGAAATGTATCACCGTGATCTAGATTTAGGGGAGGCATATGAAGCATGTGAAAATCCTGTACTCAAAGACATAATCCAATGGGAAGAATATTTGATTCAGGATGGGTTGTTGTTCAAGGGATGTCAGTTGTGCATACCAAGTGTTCAATGAGAGAGAATTTGCTAAAGGAAAAGCATAGTGGAGGTCTACCCAGAAATTTTGGTCATGAAAAAACATTTGCTCAGTTGAACGGTTCATATTATTGGCTAGGTATGAGAGCAGAGACAAAGAGGTTTGTAAACAAATGTAAAAAGTTTTAGTATGCCAAGGGAAAGAAGCAGAACACTGGGTTGTATCAACCATTGCCTATTCTAGAGAGGCCCTCAGATGCAATACGCATGGATTTTGTGTTGGGGTTTCCAAGGACACAAAGAGGAAGTGATTCCATATTTATGGTGGTTGACAGATTTTTGAAGATGGCACACTTTATCCCATGCCAGAAGACTAGTGGTGCAACACAAGTTGCAAATTTGTTTTTCAAATAAATTGTGAGACTCCATGGATTTCCCAGGAGTATAGTTTCAGAAAGGGACATCAAGTTGGTTGGTCATTTTTGGAGGAAGTTGTGGAAGAATTTGGGAACATAACTTTCCTTTAGTTCAACATATCATCCTCAAACAGATGGATAGACCGAAGCGGTGCATTGAAGTTTAGAATATTTGCTGAGGAGTTTGGTCACTAAACACCATAGTTAGTGGGATCAGATTCTAGCACAAGCAGAGTTTTCTTATAATGACTCAGTGAACAGAAGCATTGGGAAAAGTACATCTCAAATAGTGTATGGAATGAATATGAGGGGACTGTTGGAGTTGAGAGATATGAAGCAGAGTTCATTTAGGAGTGTTGGAGCCAAAGACTTCATTGCAAAAATGCAAGAACTTCATAATCATATCAAAGATAAATTAAAGAAGAGAAACAATGAATACAAGCATAGAGATGATCAACATAGGAAGAAGATTGAATTTGAAGTTGGAGATCAAGTTCTAGCACATCTCAAGAAGGAAATGTTCCCAAGGGGAACATACAACAAGGTGAAGTTGAAAACGATAGGACCGTGCAAAATCCTGAGAAGATTTGGGGATAATGCTTATGAGATAGATTTATCAAGAGATGTGGGAATATCACCCATATTCAACATTGTAGACCTGTATCCGTATAGGGAAGATGGAGTTGGAGGATCCAAAGATCAAAATAATATCCAGTGGGAGAAACATATGTCTGTAGCAGAGAATCCACAGATGGAGAAGATCATAGATCAGCGAGTTGGTAAGAATACCATAAGGACAACGTATTTTGAATACTTGGTGAAGTGGAAAGGACGACCAGTAGAATGTGCCAGTTGGGTTGGTGAAGAGGACATGTAGAAGCATGGAAAGTCGGTGTAGGAGATCATGGAAAAGAGTCATTGAATTTTTCATCCAAAGGAGTACGATGCAGGAGCATCACTAGCAAAGCACAAGCATAAGATAGTTAGGTGCACTAGCACATATTTTGAGATATTTTGAATTCCAAAGTTGGCATATTAATGTAATATATGAAACGGATTTTGAATCATGAACATATTTAATGATCAGAGGCTAATTCATCGCATAAGATCGATGGGGGAATGTATTTTTCTTTAATGTGAAGGATTGCAGTACATATCTGGAGATTTCTCTCTTATTTGTATGACTCAAATATTTATTGTAATAAATGTTAAGTATTTGAAAGATTTTATTTCGATAGGATAACACAGATTAGTTGGAGGGAAAGGCTCGAAGATCACCTCTTGTATAAATCTTTGTATTTTTTCCCAGTAGAGGTTGTTGGCACTCTATTTATCAAGAGCCATCACCATTGTAGCAAAGAGATGAGAGCTACAGAGAGGTAGTGTATGTATGTATGTAATTTTTAGTTGAATGAATATAATAGAGGAACATTGTCCCAAATACATGGTGTTGATGCGTCTATCTGAATGAGTGAATTCTAGACTTTCTATTTATTTTCAATCCCCTGTTATTTATTGTTCTTGTATCTATGCATGCATTTTCATGGATTAATGTATGAGTCACTGTGAAGAGTGAATAATTTTTGGTCATTTCTCTTCTACAAGTGATTGCAAGGAGTGCATAGCATCCGCAAGGAGTGTGTTGACAGAGTCTGTTTTGACTCAAAGATTAGAAGAGAAAACATGAAATTTATGTATGCAAGGAGTGCATAGACGTCCGCAAGGAGTGCATGATAGAGTTTCAGAGTCTAATCTCGGGAGGAGTAACATGACTTTAGTCACATAGAAGCGGTTGAAGAATAGTCGCAAAGAGTGTGAAATCATTCACAGGGAAGTTAAGTGTGGAAGAGAACCTATAACAAAGTGTGCACAGGCCAAGATTTTGACTAAGTGTCTAAGAGAGTGTTCTGAGGAAATATGAGGAAGCTAAGATTAGGAGGGAGAGTGGAGGAGAATCCCTGAGGTTTTCATCAAAATCCATGAACAAGATTCATTATTGAGGGAAGTGAACAATTCCATACCCTCATATCTGGGAGAGAAATGTAGAGGTTAGTCATAAGGTGTTTCGGCACTTCGTGGTTTGGGAAGTTTGGAGGTGTTGGAAGGGAAGAGTCGCGATGTAATTGTAACCATTGGTCGTGTAAGAGACATGCGACATAAATACGAAAGTTTGGAGATGTGTGCGTTGGGGAGAGATGAGGGTAGAGTTCGTTGTATTTTTGAAGCCTGAATTCGTGAAGGGTCAGCCAACGGTCATACGCCATGGTCACCCAAGCAGAAGGTTTAGCGTGGAGTTAGTACTCCCAAAATCGAGTGTTGTCGAGAGCACTGAAGAGCAAAGGCACAGGTAGTTCGAACCTGCGGGTAACACAAAATGGACCTATGTGTTGAGAATTCAGGGTCTATTGAAGGCTCGAAGAGTCAATCCGAATCAAGAGTTTGAATATAGAAGACCGATAGGTCGCGTAGCCCCAAAGGACGGAAGAGGGGTCTGGACCATTTGTATTTTTATTATCACCATTGTATATCCATATTAACTTTGAATCTATCATGTAATGAGAGAGATCAAATTCATTGAGGTAAAAACCTTTCATCATGTTTTTTCAATCTAGAAAAAAATTTCCCCTAAAGGAACTTGATCTATATCCAAAGTTAAGATGGATATACACTAGTGATTATCAAATAAAAAAATGATCAATTATGCTAATTTTGTGTATGACAATGGAAACTTATGATAAGTTACTTCCTACAAATATCTTGGTGTCGACCATCATTATAAGATTAACTAATACTATAGAAATGAGAAAATCATTAATGGATGTTGGAACACCTATTTTGTTCTTGAAAATAACTGTAAATAAATGGATTTATGATTGTGGGAAAAAAATAGACTCTCATTTGAGATTCTTGTTACTCTTGTTATCCTATATGGATGTGAAGTTTGAGGTTGCAACATCTGTAGAGGATCATCGAGGAAGATCGAGATAATCTAGAAATGTTTTATAATATATAATTTTGAAATTAAAAGAAACACACACCATCCTATCTTCATGATACATGCTAGTATTCCCCCAATGAAAGTATGGCTATGACTACATACTTAGTGTATAAGTTGTTACACATCAAAATTACTCATTAGGATGACGGCCTAGTGTCGTCATTACCAATGTCGCAAGTGTTTCATTTCTCCTACAAGTGTCGCAAATATCATATTGTTGTCCTATCCATGTTGTGTCTGAGACAAAATTATCAAGAACACTTATAAGACACCTCAAAAGAATGGTTATGAAGAAGAGAAGTCATTTGACAAAGAGTGCAAGTCTTTTGCCACTGAGAAAACCACTAAAAAATCAATTTTGGAAGGCAATGCTCCCCTATACACTGTCAAGGAGCGCCAACGCTCTGTGACCTCCTTTGGGGGACCATTCCAATGCTTAGTGCCCCATTCTGAGGGAGCACTGACCTTTTTTGAACGAATCTATGGAGTGTTGAGAGAAATCAAGGAAGAATCCCTTCATATCTGGAGTTGGTTGGGTTCGGATCTAAGGTCAAAGCTCGACCTTAGGGAAGATCCACAACTAAAGGAGAAGAATCCTCAACTTATCCCAAGAATATATTAAGTGGTTAGGCCTATCGAAGCCTGTATAAGGAGGCCTCTTCATGGTGAAAGAGGATAAATTGTGAAGTATCAAACTTATGATCTCGTAAGGGAGATATCATTGAAGCATCATCATTCTATGTGGATTATTTGAGAAAGGGTTTGCACAAAGGGAGCTTGGTGAAGATGCTGCACTAAATCCATGGTTGTAAGCACCACTTTATTCTCATTAATATAAATCTATGCTTGTCCTATTTCCTTTAAAGTTTTCATACATTTCATGAACTTGTCTCTATTAGATAGATCTATTTTTGAGCTATTCTTAGTAGAAGAGGAAGTTTGTTGTATATTTGTTTGTTCTACATGACTTATTGAGGAGCTTAGGATGGAAGCTCAACTTGGACTATGTGAGGACAAAAGCCATTAAAAAGGTACACTTTTCTTCTTCCTCTTCATACATTACCTTAACTAGATCTAAAAGGAATGCCATTGTCCACAATAACATTTTCTATCTTGGTCATAGGGGTCTAGTATCCAAGAGAGAATCCAGTTGTCCACAAGGGGATTTCTCTATAACAGAAATTGGCAACTCCACTGGGGAGGGACCTTGATTTTTGTTTCCTTTCCTAGGTCTTGTTTTGGCCTTTGCTCATTTTTTGACCTTCTCCATACTATGTCTTTGATTCTTAGAACTGTGTTGATTGGCTCTTTACCTCATCTCATACACTTTGATTTCCTGATTTTTCTTGAATTTTTTATTTTCTGGGCATTTTCCTGAATTTTTAGTGGCCAGCGCTCCCCTACCTCTTCTACCAGATCTCTAGTGCTCCCTGCTAAGCTTACACGGAATGTTGAAATGCTCTGGTGCCCTTTACACCAAAGTGTTGCCTATTTTCTTTGAAAACTCTTCTAGGGATTTCATTCTCTGAGTTATTTCTTTCTTTTGGCACTTGCTCAGAAGTGTTACAACCTCAGTACATCTTGGTCTTGGTCTTCAACACTTTGTTTTTTGAGAATTGACCACCTTTGGTTTGGAATTTTGATGTTTTTTCTTTACCTTGAAGTCACTCTTTGTCTTTGATGATTCAGACTCAACTTATTATTTTCCTCTCACTTATTTGACTGATTGGAATCTTTTGTGAGGAATTTCAAAGTTCTATGCACCATTCCATTTGATCTTTGAGGTCATCTTGTCCAAGCCTTTTTCTTCATTTTGAGTTTTTCGTTTTATTTTTGCAAGTTTTGTTATCTTTGTTTTTCTTGTTTAAATCATGACGAGAGTGTGTTTTGTTTGTGTGAAACTTGCTTATGATTATCTGAATCTCATTTGATTTTAAAGTTTGTATGACATAGGGAGATTTACATCAAATTGATTATCATTCACACATAAAACAAAAGGATAAATTTGTTATGATTGTTTTTGGATATTAGAACAACATTCTATGAAATGTTTTAGCACTATATTGGATTTGATTGAGAAACAATTGATTCAGGATTCTGCATCTTAGTGTTTGATAGTGAAAAGAACATGATTCTTTTTCCCTTAAATAGGCATTCATTGAAAGAAAAGACTGCTAATCATTTCATATGCATTTTTTTGGAATTGAGTCATAATACCATCAGTTTCATTTTCATACACACTTGAATAAAGAACAATTGAAAAACTAACGCTAATTAAAATTTATCTAGAACATTTTGTTTTTAGAATCTTCCACCAACATTAGACTAGGATTAGCACTTTGGATTAGGCTATGAGTAAAACTCTCCAAAGTATTCAAAACAAACATTAGCATCTTGCAATAGGAAGAGAAAATCCAATTGTTGTCTAGGCATTCTGGGATCCCCCTCACACAGGGGTTACGCACGAGGTTGCATTCAGGAGAATTATAGAGATTATCCCTCAGTGGTTCAACCGTTTGTGGTGGTCAAATCGTATATTGAAGGTTCTTCTTGAGGTTCATCTACTTTCATTTGGTCTCGGTGCTTCATGAACTCCAAATCTGTTCGGGGTCCTCTAGAGTTCTACTAGTCCATGTTTCCTTAGTTCTCTCGAAGGATTTTAGAATTGTTATCCTTCTCATACGTTCAGACTGGACTATCGAATGTACCCTCCCAGGGGTTGAATATGAGTTGGTGTCCTTAGTCGCCATAATATTTAGGTACTTACACTAGGTGATGGTGAAGGGAAGTCTCATTGTACCTGGAACAGACATTGGTCAAACTCACTCGGGCTACTTGGAGGGTAAATCCACAATTACTGTGTGGAAGCTTGCACCAAGGTGTAAGTCCGTTAAGAAGGTCTCCATCGTAACTGTTCCACCATATCCTAGCCCCTTCTTGACTTCAACACACGATGTTTGATTTCATCACCAACTAGTATGGTCATCGAGAGAAGGTTTTGTTTGCTTGGTTTGATTCCTGGATTTTTTAGTGTATGTCATTTATTTTCGTTAGTCAGCCATAGATTTCTTTTTTCATTCATTACTTAGCTCAAGCAACATAGGCCTTCACCTTTCATGTAGGATGCAAGGGTTACCCCTGGAATATCCCAAGGGTTATCTAAATTTTCTTCCCAACTCTTCAGAAGGCCCTCCTCAGGCTCATAACAAACTAGGCTCTGAGGTTGGAAGCACACACTCTGTAGATCAGTTTTGAATTATTTTTGATTCTTTGGAATCTTTTAGAATCAACCAAACCTTGAGTATTAGATGAGAACTGCATCTGTTGTGGGTGAAATCATCTAGAGAGGTTGTTTTTATTGAGGAAACTGAGGTATCCATCGGACCTCACGTAGGATCTAGAGTAGAAGATCCCTTTTTCCAAAGTGAATCATTGAGGACTCCGACTCATACCATTGGAACCTATGGATCTGGTTCTATCCATTTGATATTTTGTTATCTATACAGTAACCTAGGAGCGAATCTCGATCAACCCATGGCATCACAAGTGCCCGAGACATTTGTTAGTTATACGGTACCTTTAAATCACTTTGCTAGTATGACCAGTAATTTCATCACCACTGCAGATCAATTGTTAATTGGTTCTAACTCGAACCTTAGTATCCAAATGGACCACTCTACCATGGTCCCGCATGTTTCCACAATCCCCACTGGAAATGTGACACCATCCTAGGCTCTGATTGGAACACCACTTAGGACAAATCCATCATTCCCGCCTAGGTATAGAGATTTAAATCCTTCCATTACCAACACTACCCAAGTTACACCTGGAGGTTCTATCCCTACACCTTTGTTTGGAGGAATCGATTTTGGTGGCTATAATCCGGCTAGAGCCACCGATCATTCATTTTCTAGTTTCCAGATCCCTCTAGGCACTCAACCTCATGCTGGGGGGAAACCTCTATTTGGGAGTCAAAATAAAAATGGGGACACAATCTCATCTTAGGGGGAAATCTCAACCTAGAATCCCTAACCTGTCATATGGGCAGAATGTGACACCAAATCCTTGGCACATTCCTTTTTCGGGAAATCCACTATTCCCTAGGGGGAAACATCCTCAAGGAAAACAACAACCTTAACCTCCTTATGGAAAAAATGTCTATCCACCTTATGGGAAAACCCAACAACTGACTTATAATCCTCAAAACCCATAAGGTTATCCTCCATATCCACATGTTTCTCAATCATATTCAAATCTTGTTTATTCTAGTCAACCACAACTGAATGTAGGAGGACCTACTGGATATAATTATCCACCTAACCCAATTTATGGTCCTACTGGCATTCCCATGCCACACCAGTATCATCCTCACATTAACCAATAGCTACCATTCCTCGTTACTCTGGATCTTCCAGACCTTTCTCAGTTAACCAATGATCCTATATTGGATTATCCTTTTTGGCTAGTCATCCCTACTAAATTACCTTATGATATTCTAAAATTTGATGGTAAACCTGGAGAAGACCCAAATAACCATGTGATGACTTTCCATTTGTGGTGTTCATCAAACTCCTTAATAGACGATTCTATACGTTTGTGTCTTTTTCAGTGAACACTTACGGGTTCAACAACCAAGTGCTACATTAAACTTCCATGTGGTTATTTCCAAGACTTCAACTCCCTTGCCATGTCTTGTCTCACACACTTTAAACTACCCATTCAATATGAGATGGGTACCAAATTTTTGATCTCCCTTCATCAGACAAACTCCGCACATATCTCCGATCATATTCATGAGTGGAGACGACGATGAAGGTTGATCAAAGTAGTCATTCCTGACCAATTATTGACAAAATGGTTTACTAAATCACTGTTACCCCCGATTGCTTGTGATGTCTCCATGGGTGGTGTAGTCACCTAGGAAGAGGCCATTGCTCGGGTTCAATACTTAGATTTGGTTTAATCATAGTCTGTTACCTTATATGAGTTGATACCAAATGCTACCCGTGCCACTAAGGATCCATCCAAACCTTCATCCTCATCGCATGCGGATGGAATTATTGGTTCTGTCAAAACTCAATCTACATCCCAGTCGACTGGTGCTACACCTCGATCTACTTCCATATCTACTCCTAGTTCGACCGCACACTCCTCTACCTCCTCTCATAGCAAAATTTCTGAGGTGAATGCAATTCAGTCTGCCCCTTCACAACAATCTAGAGGCAAGAAAAAGAGAAATAAAAAAAACAAAAAGAATAATAACAATGAACAACCTAAAGCTCAAAACCCACCACCTGCTAATGAGAAGCAACCACAGTAGAAACCAAAGTTCTTGTGTCTTATTTATGGTGATGATCAATACACTCGATACTATCCACATCGCGATGAAGTGGCCAAAATTTTCAAAGGGAATTCCCAACTTGCCGTGCTTACTCAGCCTTTTCCTCAGCAACAATATATGGTTTCTTAAACCCCCTCTCTAGGGGGCAGTTCCAACCAATCTTCTCATGATGAATCCTCGACAAGTTCTCATATATATCTATTTAATGGGATTGATTTAACCAGACACTCTATGACCTATCACACACCAGTTAAACCTGACAAAGGAAAGTTCACTAGCAGTTCTTTACCAGATCCATCACCACCCTCCATTAGCCCTCCATCTGTCAGTCCTGTGTCTAGATCACTTTAAATCGAGAAACATACTTTCGACTCTATATTACATCCTCCTAAGAGCATTATCCATAAATCTACCATTAATCCTAGTTTGCATGTTACCCAGAACTACAACACTGTTGAAGATTTCGGTCAAGCACCATGTGCTATGTCTGCGTTAGAAGTTCTACAACACTTCCCAAGTCAATGTAGAACTCTCTTGGCCGCTATTGGCGGTTTTGATCCTGATTCGTCCAACAATATCATTTTTAACTTGGATAATTTTACATCTCAACTCTCTCACCAACTTTCTTTCCAAGTTGATTTTGTTGTTCACAATCAACAAATTCACCGAACTATTTTGGATGAGGGAGCCTCTACTTGTGTCGTGTCTTTATTTCTGGAAAAGATTGAAATCACCCACAATTAACAAATCCCCAACAATGTTGAGTGCATTCAATGGGCGAGGTTTTCATCCTCACTAACTATTATAGAACTTAGTCGTTCAGTTAGGTGGAAAAAATGTTATTGTTGATATCGAGGTGGTCGATGCTCCTCTCGATTACAACTTGTTACTTGGAAGAAGTTGGTTTTATGATATGAATGTCATTGCTTCGTCGATTTTTCAATGCGTACAATTTCCTCATCAGGGAAAAATTGTCATTGTCGATCAGTTAGATTTCTGTACACCCAAAGCTCGTGCTCCCGCTACCAACAATATTCCATTCTTGGGAGATCACAAGATCATGTATGAAAGCATTTGTGTTGGCTTGTTGAAAGACTCTATCCTTATGGGTACCTTCCCTACACCACTTCCAGCCACCACACATCATGTTGCCACAATCAATATGAGTTTGACTACGGTTTACCAATCCTTGGAATCATATGACACTTGGATTGTACCTAGTTCATTGGAATTTGATGCATTAGGTGACACCATGCCACTTAGTCTAGATGAAACCTCATATGTTTCTATCCAAACTTCCTCTCCCTCCTCGAATGATTAACATCTCATTTCACCTGATAGTTACTTGATGCCATCGTGGTTAAATTCATTGACATCTGCTTTCAACTACATTTCCAAAAAAATTCCTTCTGATGAATCTATAATGGAAATTATTAGCATCGACGATGTACCTTGGAATGATAGCCATCATAAATCCTCTTTTATTCCACCTCTCAAAGAAATTAAAGAAGACATACACTTTGTCTTCCCTCCTGATGTTGTCGATTTTCCAAAATCTCCCATTGTCACACAAGATACTCTTTCTGAGGGGAATTTGGGAAACATTTCATCTACAATATTTATCGACATTTAGATAAAGGAAGGTGTCATGGAAAACATCAACCTCGGTGCTAATTTCTCACCCGAGGAAGTGGTCTCCTATACAACTTTATTTAAAGAATTTCGCGATGTCTTCGCTTGGGGCTATGAAGAGATGCCATGGATTGATCCATCAATCATTGTGCATGAGATTAAAAACTACACAGGTGTCAAACCTGTTCGACAGAAACTCTGCCCAGTCCATCCTAAAAATACCGTGGCCATTAAGGTAGAAGTTGAAAAGTTATTGAAATCTGAATTCATTTATCCTATCCCCTTGAAGGAATGGGTTTCAAACATTGTTTCGGTCACTAATAAGTAAGGGACCATTCGTGTCTATGTTAATTATAGGGATCTCAATAAGGCTTGTCTGAAAGACAACTACCCTACGCCCTTCATCGACCAAATTATTGATAATTGCGTTGGTAGCATAATTTTCTCTTTTATGGATGGTTTCTCAAGGTATAACCAGATTGACATTTTACCTATTGATCAACATAAGACAACCTTCATGTGCCCGTGGGGAACTTTTGCCTATCGATAACTACCCTTTGGCCCTAAAAATGTTGGTGTTACATTCCAGCGAGCCATGTCATATGATTTCCATGATGTCAAACATATTGCGGAACCTTACCTCGATGACTTACCTTGCCACTCATCTAGTCGATCAGACCACTTTTTTCATCTACAAGTGATTGTTCTTCGATGTCGGTTCTACTATATTCGTTTGAACCCACATAAATGTATTTTTGTTGTCTAATCAGGCTGCCTCCTCAGCTTTGTTGTCTCCAAGGATGGGATTCAGGTGGATCCCTTAAAAATTCAAGCTATCCTAGCTTTACCTCCACCTAATAATCTAACAAAACTCCAAAGTTTACAGGGGAAATAAAAATTTCTTCGCCATTTCATTTGTAACTATGTTGAGATTACTAAAGTATTTAAGAGATTGTTGCAAAAAGACACCCCTTTCATCTGGGATGACACTACTCAACGATCTTTTTCTTCTCTTAAGCATGCATTGACCAATGCACCTCTGTTGCATCCTCCTAACTATATGCAGGATTACATCCTTTACTTAGCAGCCTCTACATCCACTATCACTATGGTGTTAGTTCAAGAGGACGCTATCGGTGAGGAACACATGATATATTATTTGAGCAAAATTCTATCTGGTCCCAAGCTCGGATATTCACATGTTGAAAAGCTGGCTCTCGTAGCCATCATCATTGTCAAAATATTTCGTCACTACATTTTACTATGCACCGTGATAGTTATCGCGAACTCAAACCCCATGTATCAAATTCTGACACGTCAATTTCTTGGGGGAAAATATTCTAAATGGATTGTCATCCTTCAAGAGTTCAGTCTTTAGTTCATTAAGTCCAAAGCTAAAAAATCTTTGGTGTTTACAGAGCTTATCTGCGACTTTCCCTTTGCTAATGAAGATACTAAGCCCAAATATTCTCTCCCTAATGAGACTTTTTTCCTCATCCGAACGTATGACCTTTGGTTTGGAGATATCCTTCTTTATCTCCAGACCCAATGTTTTCAGCCCAATATCTCTCATGAAGAGCGTCATTGTATCCACCATCATTCTCATTGCTACCTTATCGTCGGTAATACCTTGTATCGCCATGGTGTTGATACTATCCTATGACGATGTTTGACTCATGAAGAGGCTGAACGCGTTCTCAATGACTGTCACCTTGGAGCATGTAGCGGTCATCTTTCTAGGATGGATACAGCCTAGAGAATTTTACATGCTAGTTACTTTTGGCTTTCCATCTTCAAAGATTGTATCAAGGTCGTCAAAAAGTGCTCACCCTGCCAAGTTTTTCAAAACAAGGAATGCACCCACCCTTCTCCGTTGCACCCCGTTATTTCCATCGCCCCCTTTTCCAAATGGGGCATTGATTTCATGCAGTGTAAGACTACCTCAGCTGGGGGTCACATTTATATAATCGTCATCATCAATTAATTTACAAAATGGGTTGAGGTTATGACTGCCTTTATGAATGATGGGCGTATTGCAGCTCTTTTATTTTTTAACCACATCATCACTCATTTTGGTGTTCCACACACCATTGTCACCGATCATGGTTCACACTTTCAGAACCAGATGATGAGCGAGTTGCATGCCAAGTTGGTTTTTCTCCATGAGAACTCATTCCCATATTATCCTCAATCTAACGGACAAGTTGAAGCTATCAACAAGGTGCTTAAAAACATGATCCAATGGATGGTAGGGGAAAACAAGACATCTTGGCACTTACAACTTTTCTCTGCTCTCTAGGCTTATCGGACCTCAGTAAAAACTGCTACTAGATTCACTCCCTTCCAACTAGTATATGGCATAGAAGTTGTTTTACCAATCGAATGCGAAACTCCCTCGCTAAAACTCAAAGTAGAACTCCTTCCCTACACTTCTAATGAAGAAGAATGCTTCTTACACTTGAATAGGTTGGATGAAACACGTCGTGATGTCTCTCTTGTTAACGAGATGTATCAAAAGTGAATCAAGAATCAATACGACAAATCCGTCCATCCTCATGATTTTGCAGAAGGAGACCTAGTCCTCGTTTATGAACATGCTCATGATAAGTTAGGGATAAGGAAGTTAGAAACTCTATGGCATGGTCCTTACATCGTGAAACATATTCTACATAAAGGTGCCTACGAGCTAGTTGACTATGATGGAATCTCCCTGGGTGAGCCCCAGAACGGGATTTACCTTAAGAAGTACTATGCATAGGACATCTAACATATGTTCTTTGTACACTATTGTATTTATAGTTTGGTGTGTCTTTTTCTTTGGCATGCTCAAGTTTTTTCCTTAGCCACTTATAATATGTCTTGTTTTTTCATGCGCAGATGACATCTTCCTTTCCTATCTTTGTCGGGTTTGTGGATTGCGCTAGTTGACACATCTAGAACGTTTCTTCTACAGCTTGGGTCATTTACCACTCTGACGAGTTGGTGAGTTCTGGATGTATTTGTTTAAGATTGACAAATAAAGACATGGTAGAATATTATGTTGTCATTGGACTTTTAACCGAAGCCTCCTCCCTATGTTTTTCTCGCATGATCGTCTACTTAGAATCCCAACTTGTGGTCTATCAACTTAATCGAATCTATGCTATTCACAATCCTATCCTACTACGTCTCCACTTACAAGTTCGTTGTCTTGAATGAATGCTTGATTTTATTGAATACAGACACATACCAAGAGAACTCAATACCATTTCAGATTCGTTATCTAATTACTTCATGGATAGGTATCTCTCACATAGATAAGTTTTCATAAAGGAAATAAATCACATGACATATCATCATGTAAATTAAAACACATCATATAAAAGACATCATTATTTGCAAATCTTCTGGCACTGTAAAAACTCAGAAAATGATATATATACGGTGTGACTGAAAATGTTTGATTACATCAAAAAGGGTACATAGAAGGGAAAA
This sequence comes from Picea engelmannii, assembly GCA_009831015.1. Classification (NCBI taxonomy): domain Eukaryota; kingdom Viridiplantae; phylum Streptophyta; class Pinopsida; order Pinales; family Pinaceae; genus Picea; species Picea engelmannii. Next base: position 113,213 of record ML807943.1, read on the forward strand.
ATGTTCGGTCCTCATGCCCATAACATCATCATGAAGATTATACAAAAAATGTCATTAGTGAGGTCCTAGTCCTCTAGCATCACATTGTTCTCTGAGTAGCACATCACCACATGGGCTACTCATCTCAGTAAAGAGTTAATACTTTTAGGAACTCCCATTGTGTGTCTCTGCAAGTGCAAGGGTACTTTCTCCCTCTCAAGGGGAGGAATACCCGTTGTAAGACCACAAAGGTTTGTATCCACCTCTTGGAGACCCGTTGTTGCTACTACTACCTGAGCATCCCCGCGACCCCCCAATGCCGGTATCTCTATTGGACGTGTTTCTCCCTTTTCTGGATGATGAAACAATACATCCGTTAGAAGCTCTCCTATGTACCAAAAAAAATAAAAAGGGTTTAAAATAAAATAAAAAAATCACACTTGACGAGATCTTTTTTGGTTTCTTACCTGATGCATCCCAATCCACCCCATCTAGAAGGACCAAGTCAATGCTTCCCCAGAAATCCACTCTGGCGTATGGAAAATCTTCTATAACGATCAATTGGCATCCCATCCAAGTGAAGAAATCACTGGTGAATTTTAACTCTAAATCTGAGCCTAGTCTCGGAGACAAGTTAGTCCATCACTCCATACATGGTTCTCCCACTAGTCGTACTGCTAGTGAAATTTTAGGTTTCATCAGAGGAATGCATTCTATGAAGAACGAAACCAAGAATGAACCATACCTAAACTACTTCAGTTGCCCTACTCTACATCTCGTAATCTTCTCCTTCACATTCTAAAGGAACCCTGCACTCCAGTTAAACAATGTTGGTTCTAGACACTGTAAACCATAGGCCACCTTTGATCTTGAAACTAGGTGCGTGTTGGTACTTCCCACTATACTCATAATGGAAAATAGAATGGACCGAAGAGGTAGATCCCTGATATCTTTGATTGCGATTCTACCTCCCACTACTCTCGCTCATGGGACACAATGGTTTGTGAGGTACTCATCCACAGGCACAGAAAGGGCCCTTTGTCCAGATAAAATTGTAGGAGCCCCTCTTTTCAAAAGTTTGGTCTAGAAGTATACATATTCCAAATCAATGGTGAGAATTTGCGTTCCAATTTGGAACCCTTGTTCCGCGACGTTCCATATCCCAATCATATGCTCGAGAAGAAAAATCTCTTTCTTCATTTTTTTCATTTTGAAGAACTTGAGGAGAACGCAATTCCTTAATGTAGCCTGTGCTCGGGAACTTTTCAAGGAAGACACATCATCGAGATCATTCTCTCTTTCTTTCCACTCGATCATGATTATTGCCGAAGTTACCTGCAATCATCAACAACCAAAATTCATTAATCCTATTTTTTCGACGATTTTTGGGTAATTAAAAAAAATTCAAAAAATTTGTTTGCGTTGTCTATGAGGCCAATTCCCCTCTCATATGCATATCATTGCACCAACGTGTCCCTACAGTAGCCATCAAGCCACTTTAAAAATAAAAAAATCACACCATTCACGATTTGAGAAAATGTTGGCAGTTTTGGGCATTTTTTCTTGTGTTTCTGGGCAACGCCCTCTCCACCACTACACCAGTGCATTGGAATTCATTGCAATAGCTTGTAGGGGAACTTTAACAAATAGACAACACTCCCCCACTAAATCTAGAAGAGTGTCATGCCCTTTTGAGCGCTTGACACAACCCATGGAATCAATTTTTACACCCAACCATTGCCTAAAAACAAATTTTGAACCATACAAATGAAAGAAAGGAAGAGAAGCACTAACCTGGTCCAAACAGTGAGGAAAATGGTTGACCGTAGCTCTAGCACCAAACAATGCAATATTCACCTCCAAAGCACAAATTCTCCACTGCTACAAATATTTGCACAAATAAAATGGTAAATGATATTATTACCACATTTTACTATTATACATTTCATTTTTGCATAAGATATAGTTATTTTGGGGTTTTTGAAAATAGTTTGGAGGCCTTATTAATCCCCTAGAATGCATTTTTGACATTATTGGAAGGTTTCAGAGAAGTTTTGTTCGTTTCTCATCTTGTCAATTTCACGAGTATAGTCTTAGTTCATTCTCAAGCTCAAACACATAAGAATGCGTTGGGTAAACTTTTATCTCTTTTTCAGACCTGCATGGATACACAAAAAAGGAACCCCTTGGAGTCATCTTTAAGCTCTTTTCAGACTCTCTAAATGTGAAAAGATTGACAAGTGATCTTGCATCCTTTTCCACTTGTTAAAAGGTTTGAAAGGGTGTCTTTTGAGTGATAATTTATCTTTTTTTGGCCTCGCGAGACTAACATTACGAAAAAGGAAAACAGTGGAGTCATCTTTAAGTCATTTTTAGACTCTCTAAATATGAAAAACCATCGAGTTTACCTTCTTTGGACTCATTAAACAATCATACATTGAAGGACCCATACAGGACCAAACCCTTACTTCTTCTAGTTCGTTAAATAAAGGAAGAGGGACTTACTAAAGGTGAGTTATATCAAGCATTCATTACGCTCCTCGAGCTCGTTAAATAAAAAAGAGGTACTCGTCTATCTGGATGGACAAAAAATTGAAGGAAGCAAGCCAAGAAGTTTTTGAGAACATTACCAGTGATTCTTACGGTCTCCCTTGAACACGGCACTTTGTCTTTGCGTACATTTTAATCCACTGAACCTATGCACTGAACCAATCCCATTATTTTTCTTATGCCTTTGGGTCATTCGATGAAAGTCACCATATCCACTGCATTATCGTGTTTTGGTCCATGTCATGTTTCTGTTGTCGTGCCTCAGTGTTCAAGGGAAGTGTTTGCCTCAAGAGTCAACCATCACAAATTTTTGTTTCAACAATCGTGTCAGTCCATGTTCTTTTGATCCACCAATTACATCTATGTGTCAGTTTCATGTCGTTGATGGGGGATACATCAAGGCCCTCCTTCAATGATTTTGTTCCTATCGAGTTCAACACATTATCTAGGAACTAGACTTGAAAACCAATTATTACATTGGGACATGCATGCCTCAATGGTAGGCCTCCTCGTGTCCGAAAATGGGTTTACATCATTGACCTCTGATCGGATGATTCCACAGATGTTCGACTTCATCTCATCGATTCACATTCGTTGGAATGTACTAAAGTACCTTGGGAATCATTAACATCAATGGTGATTTCCCTTGTGCTTGTTAACGGTTTACCTGATTGACTAGTAATCAAGTGGTTTCTACCATGTTCGACATCAGGACATCTATTCACATATCTATTCAAGAAGACCCTGGGTTGAGTCATCACTCTTATATGTAATTTTCCCAGGTTGCAACAAAGTTTCTTTTGAACATTGACACATATATTGTTACATAGATCCACTTTGTATTGGTCGTGGCTATGTCTTGTCCTCTCGTAGATCCACCATGTATTCTTTGTGGCTACAATTAGTTTAGGTCATAGGAGTATAGATCCAAATTGTATCTTCAGTGGCTATACCTTTCTATCAATATAATTATGGATTTGCAATGTATTTTAATGCGTCCATACCTTGAAAGTCTTTATTACTTAAGTATAGGTATGCCTACCTTGGGTTTGAAACATGTCATAACATTTGTTGGATGGTTGTGTGAAGCTTCTATCAGGTTCTCTAAGTCCATAGCCTTTCTTGAAAAATTCTACAAAGTACTTCAGTCATCAGTTCTCATCTTCTAACTTTTCACTTTGGGGGGAAATCTGTTCCACATCAAAATTACTTATTAGGATGATGGCCTAGTGTCATCATTACCAATGTCACAAGAGTCACATTTCCCCTACAAGTGTCGCAAATATCATACTGTTGTCCTATCCATGTTGTGTCTCAGATGACATTATCAAGAACACTTACGAGACACCTCAAAAGACTAGTTATGAAGAAGAGAAGTCATTTGACAAAGAGTGCAAGTCTTTTGACACTAAGAAAACCACTAAAAAATCAATTTTGGAAGGAAACACTCCCCTATACACTGTTAGGGAGTTCCAATGCTCTGTGAACTCCTTTGGGGGAGCATTCCAACACTACATGCCCCATTCTAAGGGAGCACTGGTCTTTTTTGAGAGAATCTTTGGATTGTTGAGAGAAATCAGGGAAGAATCCCTTCATATATGGAGTTGGTTGGGTTCGATTCTAAGGTCAAATATCGACCTTAGGGAAGATACACAACTAAAGGAGAAGAATCCTCAACAAATCCCAAGGATATCTTAAGTGGTTAGGCCTCTCCAAGCCTATATAAGGAGGCCTCTTCATGGTGAAAGAGAAGAAATTGTGAAGTATCAAACTTATGATCTCATAAGGGAGATATCATTGAAGCATCAACATTCTGTGCGGATTCATTGAGCAAGGGTCTGGACAAAGGGAGCTTGGTGAAGTTGTTGCACTACATCCATGGCTGTAAGCACCACTTTGTTCTCATTAATATAAATCTATGATTGGCATGCTTCATTTAAAATTTGCGTACATTTCATGAACTTGTCTCTAGTAGATAGATCTGTTTTTGAGCTAAGCTCAATAGAATAGGAAGTTTGTTGTATATTTGTTTGTTCTACAAGACTTATTGAAGAGCTTAGGATCGAAGCTCAACTTGAACTGTGCAAGGATAAACTCCAGTAAAAAGGTACACTTTTATTCTTCCTCTTCATACATTATCTTAATTAGATCTAAAAGGAATGTTAGTGTCCACAATATCATTTTCTGTCTTGGTCATACGGGTCTAGTATCTAAGAGAGAATCCACTTATCCGCAAGGGGATTTCTCTGTAACATAAGCATAATATAATATGTCTCTTAATATTGCTTAAAAATTTAAGAAACTTTACCTATGGATTAGTAGGGGATGTAATAAATATTCTAAGTTTAGGCTAAAACATTAGAGAATAGAGAAATACGTTACTCGGAAAAATATTGGTACCATTAAAGATACTATCATGTCTAAATTTAAGGAGAAATTTTGATGTAATAAAGAAATAGAGGAAACAATTAAATTAAGGTACTATGAAGAGGTCCTTGACCCCAGTGTAAAAGATCAAAAGTATTTTTCTATTTTAGATAGAACAAAGTAGAAAATCATTATTGCTAAAATAGAAATAAACTTTGAGGAGCTCCATGGTGAAAGAGGGAATCGAACAATTCCTAAAATGCAACAACATAAAAGAATTTTTAAAGGAGGAGAATGGAAAGAAATTTCTCTTAGAATTTCTTATGTATTTCAAAGTATTTATAATAATCTATGGAGATTTAGGAAATCTTATCTCCAATCTTTCTAAACATAGAAATAAAATTCCAAAAAAAACTATTTAATTCTTCCCTTGATTTTCTTATTCCTTTTGAAGTTCCATTAATCAAAGTTAGTCTTAGTAAATTTTCATAATCATCATCATCATCACCGCCACCATCAATAAAAACCTTTATATATATAACAATATTAATAATTTAACTCTATATACTACAAATCATATTAATATATAACCAAATATATTAACATGCCATATATAAATATTATATGATTAATGTAATCCTATGTCCTATATATTAAAAATTAAAAAATATTTGACCATAATAACAAAAAAAAAAAGTGATAAGCATAACATTATATTAGTTCATTATTTCATTCCTTTTCTCATTAGGCTCAAGTATTTTTCTCTATGTAGATATGTCTTGCAGTTTGGATATCAATACCTTCAAAATTAAACGATCATGGATCCATATTTCAAGATAAAACTAATTAAAAGTTCCTTTATATACATACATAAAAACATATATCCTCTCTATAGAGATGTCTTGCTGTTTGGATATGACTATCTTCTAAAATAAATTGTCATGTATCCATATTTATAGATAAATCTAATTAAAATTTGTTTCCAAATAATTTTCTGGAATAAATAAATTATGTATGTAGGTGGTTTTGAAATTTCCAAAATTTTGAATAGACAGTTCATCCATCATCACAGACAAATGAATCTATAATATTACAAAAGTGCTAATAAATAGATTTATAAAATAAAAATCAAGAAATAATTGTTGAAAAATAAAAAATTATTATAAATAAATATTAAAATAATAAATTTCACAATGTGAATATGAGAAAAAAATTGAATAACGAATTTAGCGATCATGAAAATGTAAAAGTTTTAATTAATTGATGTTAAAAATGTAAAAATATTTTAAAGACTTTTTTAGTGGATTCATAAAATATGAAATAAATAAATTAAAAATGAAGAAAAAGAAAGATAAGTTAAGATAACTAAAATAGTTAAAATGCTAATAAAATAGTTATTAATTGATTATATGGAAAATAATAAACATTGTAGAAAAGAGGGATATTAACTAAGAAAACCAAACATAGGAGTTAGGGGAAAGACTACAATAGTCAATTAAAACCAAAATTAAGAATCAAAATTTTAAAAATTGATTTAAATACATACATAAACACACATATCCTTTATATATATAGATATGTATTTCCAAAATTAAAAATCAAAATTTTAAAATTTGATTTAAATACATACATAAACACACATATCCTTTATATATATAGATATGTATTTCTATTTGGATATGAATACCTTCTAAACTAAACCATCATGGATCCATCTTTTAAGGTAATACTATCTTTCAAGGTAATACTAGTTAAAATTTTCTTTATATACATACACATATATATTAGTGATAAATTATAGAAAAAAAATGACGGAAAATGATTAAGCCTACTCCATTGTATTCACTTGAATATTAGAAATATATAGTACAAAGGATGATGCCGCCTTATAGAGATATTTTCTCTAGATCCTAAAACTTTGCATAGTGATTAAGATAAACAATCCTAACTAACTCACTTATTCATCATTTTAGGATAAATCACTATCATCCTAAATGAATAATACAATTAAAGGTGACATAATATTTTTTTATTAGTAAGGTAAGACATAGGATAACATCCCCTGTGTCAATCAAAGGTCTATATATCTATAATAGCTAAGAAGTAAACACTAATGAAAAAGATGATATGTTGGATCTTTCAAAAATCATTGATCTGAGCTTTAATGGAAAGTCTACTCGAAAAACTGTTAAAACTAGATGTTGGATGGTTCCTCTTAAATGAATTGGATTGAAGAGAGATGAAATCTAGAAGTTAATAGATACTGATGTATGAACAATTACTAATTACTTGACAATCTGATAATTTTGCAAGTAATTTTGCTAGAATAAGTTGGTGTCTTCTACTAATTGGTCAACATGTAGTATTGCCACTCTACTATGAGTGATTCACTAAAATGATCTTATAATTTGGTGTTTTGGGATGATCACTAACCAATTTTGACACTTCCAAGTGTCCAAGAACATCTCAGTGTATCCTGTGTATGATTCAACTTCAAGATATTGAGCCATAATTCTACCAAAAAACTATTGAGTAACAAAATGATCCAGATTTTATGAGCAGAACGAAATGAATACCGATTATCAGCAGGTACTTAACACAAAAATAACAGAGATACAGTAAAACTAGTTTTCTATTAAATAACAAAATAAGCTGAAACTGTAAAATGCAGCGGAAACAAGCTTGTTGGAATGGTGGCGGCTTATCTCTGAGAAGAGATGTGACAGCAGCGTGCATTCGCGAGAAGCTGATTACAATGAGGCTCAGAAGGCCTTTTTACAATATACGGGAATGCCAAAAGTCCTATACATCCAAAAACCTAACCCTAGGAGATGAAGCACCAAAAGTCATGTGGGCCCCATTTGGGTAAGTTGGTGCATCAACTTCCCGGGGTCGTAACTTTTGCATACGATCTTCGTTTTAGGCGTATGATAGCTCGTTGGAAATATCTATCCGAGGACTAAAACATTTTTGACAAAATTCCATGATGGAATTTTGCAAACCGCAACATACCCCAAAAAACGTCGTTTAGGGCCTCAAAACGGCTCCAGAAGTTGAGGACCCGAAAAACTGCTAAAAATAGTAAATTGCCAAAAATGTCAGAATGCTGTTTTGAGGCAGTTGGAAAAGGTGGGTGGCCACCGATATCCATCTGGATCATAAAACATGTGTCATTTTGTAATTTCTTAGGTATTGAATCAATCATGATGTTGATATCAAAATCAAACAACCAATGGATGTCAAACTGAACACAATAAGTGGTAGAAACCTAAAAAATGATCAATTGACAAATTATCACAAGTGATGAAATCATTGTAACTTAAATCTCTCATTTGTTTTGTTGTCGTCCATTTGGCATTTTGCTTGTTTTAATTTTGTCATCTACAAACTATTGTTTCCCATTTGGATTTTTTTTTTTATCGTCAAAACTTGAACTCTAAAAATCATTATCAATATTCCCCCCTTTGTTAAATAAAAGGTAAAAAGTTACAAGTTTTCATTTGGGTTACCCTAACTCAATTTATCACTATATCTTGTGGTTTTGGTGGAATAAAACCCATTTTCACTTCATAGGGGGTTTTTATTTACCACTACCCATTTTTACTTCATTTGGTATTTTTGGGTTACCACTGACCATTTCACTACTTTGGTGGTTTCAGCTTACCACTAACCATTTTCACTCATTAATGTACTTCCCCACCTTAATATGCAAGAGAGTTTCATTTGAGAGTTATGGAATAAATTTTCATTTGTGTACATCCCCCTTTTGAGGTCCAATGAAATTGAAGGGTTGTTTATTGAAAGATGTGTCTTTACTCGAGAGGGAATTCTTTAGTAACATTGATTTAATTGTTTGGTTTTTGATGACCATTTACAAAGATTGATCCACCCATAGTGAATCTTCAATCTCATAGGTTTTTTTAGTTTGGATAATCTGCCACGTGAATGATTATTCTTACCACAATGTTGACAAACATGAAGATCAAAAAACTAATCACGCATGTGACCAAATCGATTGCAATGTCAACACTTATCATTCTGATGTTGAACTAGAACTAGTGAAGTTGAAAATTATTGAAGGAATACTACATTGTTAAAGTCGATTGATTTGGATTAATTTGGAATATGAAAAGTCACTTCCTTATCATATGTAAATCAGGTTCTATGTTTTTTTCTTTTTTAGTTCTTCCAAATGTTTGGTAATGGTTTTGGAAATAGTAGGTTTAACCTATTCATGAACAAATTAAGTCCTCATATGAAACCTCTTTTGAATTTGTTTCATTGAGTTGATCATGTGATGATATTTTATTTGAATCCTTATCAAATTCAAAAATTGGGTTGTTGTGAACAAAACCTAGTTCTGAATGTTGATTCCTTTGTTGTGTATTATAACAAAGAATTTGTGACTATGTTTGAATAGGTCCAACTTTATGTTGTGACACTTGCAAATTAGTGAAAATTGATTTAAGAGTTTCTTTGTTAATTGAGATTATGTTGTCTTATGTAGTGATTATTAGAATGTTCAAAAACTCTAATAATTCTAGACTTTTATCCATTTTTAAATATTGAATGAGGCCACTTTTGTGCAAGTAGGTGTGGATTATAATTGACACAACAATAAAAATATATTTTTTCAACTCCACCCTTTTCATAATTCAATGATTCAACCATTTCAATATAGACTCGAAAATGGATGTTTGGTTTGTTATCCCCATTTTGTGGGATGACTAAGGAGATCATGTCTTGTGTCCCTTGGGTTGCAAACATGGAATTTCGAGAGACCACATGACAACTTACACATACTAAATCCCTCTCTATCACCACATTTTGATCCATTGTCAGCGAATCCACCACACCATCTGGCTTCTGGAAGGTAGATGGGTCTTTATCCATACAGTACAAGTCAAGTATTATGGCAGGTAATCACCTTAATATTTGAGGAATTTAAAAAATGTTATATTTAATCTTCTTTTGATTATATAATGCTTGCTTGGAAACTATGCTTTTGACCCTATTTCACCTTGGTAAGTGTCATATATTTTCTAGTAAGTGGTCAATATTTGGGGAATGTTTACAACTGGGGATCCCTTGAGGGGTTATGGTACCATTCCCAACCATAATTACCACTTTCTTCTCATTATGTTCCCATAATATTTCCCTCTTTTAGTCCCTTTGACTTTAGTGACCCAGGAAGGGATGTACCACATTTCAAGGGAAGAAGGAGTCGAATGCCCAAGGGGATGGTTGCTCGAAAGAGATAAAATTCTAAGACAAAAACATTCTATATTATCTCTCAGGGATCCCGAGGACAATGAAAATTATCTCATAAAAAACTAATGGGACCCATAAAAGAATAACTAATAACAAAATGCCAACTAGGGTGGAGATGTGTGGGAGTTTCTTTTAATGATTAGGTAGAATCCCCACACAAGTTTCAACTTGGGAAAGCATGATGTGACTAGGGTAGAGTCAAGGCGGGCACAAGTTTTCATTCTTATGTAGAATCCCCACGTTGGCTTCAACCTGGAAACATCCTAAAATAATAAAGGCCAATAAATGGGCTTGGAAAAAGGTTGCATTGAAAATGAGGGTGCAACACACCCCCTAGAAAGGCACCCATAAATGAGGCAATACAAGCCCTTGTATGTCATGAAACTCATTGACATATGAATTATAAATCCCTTTCCACCTCATCATCCACTACATGACCTATAAAGGCCATCCTTTGAAGCATCCCTTTCTTGAGGGTTTTGGTATACCCAATAGGATTTTTATGACACCCCTCCCATACCTAAACTTGGTCAATTGTATAGGGTCTTGGAGCATTTGTTTAATATTATGAGGTAGTTTTGATGCACATGTTTAGGTGACTTTCTTATTATATGTGGTTTACACTTTTAATGATATCTTTCACTTGAGATATTTGGAGGGCATACCCCTTTTGTTTGCAGGACCTTGCTTGGTGGCCAATTTTGGGAGAACAAGCTTAGCTTGGGCTTCCATGGGGAAAAATCACACAGGTTGGATTTTGTAGACCCTCACACTAGATTAGAGAGATTTCATTTTGAGGCTTACATGGAATCATGGAGGATTTTACCTGACCCTTATTACCCAAACGACTTTCCTAGGAGAGGAAAAACATCACTTTTTGAGGCTTGGCATCATGCTTGAGGGGGTTTAGTGGTGATGGAGTTATTACACATTGACACTTGGCATTATTCTACCAAAGGAGACATAAAGTGAACCTATAACATGAATAGGAGGCTCAAGGAGCCCCAACTACCTCCTTCTCCTTCTCGAATGACTTGGAAAAGTGTCAAAACGTCCCCTAAAGGGGTGACATCATCTTACTTTTTGGTTTTCTAGTGTGTTAAAGTAAAAATTAAATATTATTATTTGGTTCAATGGGTATGATAATGGTTGTTGACCCCTTATATTATTTCTTACCCTTGCTAAGTGGACAAAATATGCTTTAAGACTTTTGTATAAATAGAGATGATGTGAATCTTATTTCATAATGTAACTCTCCCATTTGGAGAAGTACTTGGCTGAGATTTTCACTACGCTTGGTTATTTTCTCTCTCTTTTTCATTTTTTCATGGTTTAATTTGATATTGGCAGAAGGAAGTGGTGCGCTACCTCATATGGATTATTTCTCTTGCATATTGGTGGATAACTCTTAGTAAAGTAGAAGTTTATCTTGTTGATTCTTGCTCTAGTTGAAGGGTTTCATCTTGTTATTGTGTCTTTTTCTTAATTGCAAGGTTAACTATTTGAACTTATATGGGAGTATAAGTGCATACAACCCCACTAATCTCATCAATTTTTCTTGGAAATAATTTGTTACATAAGGAAGTGCTAGGAGAAGTAAAAGGGCTTACACCCTCCTAACACTCTTCTACTGAACTTTACTTTCCTTGGGGAGTAAGATGGTTTACACCCCCAAGGAATTAGTATGGTTAAATCACTATTTTACTCATTAACCCAATAGTCAAGGTACTAATCATTTACTTTTTTTCATTGGAGAAATAAAATAGTGCATTGGGAAGCATGATTTTTTGTCATTTCAAGTTCCTACAATTTGGGTTTTGTTCCTTGTGCATAGAGCACCTCTTAGTCACTAAGGGCATCCCCCCTAAAGGGGTATTACTTTCTGTTGTTACAAAATTTCATCTTCATCCATTAGGGCTGTAGAAACCCTAACTTTATTTCACTCATAACTTTCTTTTCAACCGTCATAATTAGCTAAGAGTTTTCAACTTTTATCTACTTGGTCTAGAACAACATTTTAGTGTATTCTTTGTATGTTTCGATGGTTTAATTTATTGTTGTAACAACAAGTTTTCTACAGACATAAGGATGAAAAATATTTATGCAACCACCTTTATTTACAACCTTCTTTAATTGCTAAAGTCTAGTGCTATTTTACTTGGGTTGATCTAGTTGTTTCTAGTTTATCTCCTACTCTTTCAACTAGACTTTTGGAAACTTAGTTTACAACATTCATTATAATTTTTATTTCTGATATATATTGTTACTAACTTATGAAATTAGGGACAACAAGATTAAATTTCTTGTCCATCATATACTTGGGCTAGTACCATTGTTTTCCTTGTGTCTCATGTAGTTACAGTCAACATCTGCAAGGTCTACTACTTCCTGGAAACTATTGGCTACCATTAAGACCTTACTCAAGCCCTTATCCATGCATAGATACTTGACCTATAGGGAAATTCATTCATACATCACACTTTCCATATCATCCCCCCCCTAGGGTAATCCTGATTCCCCCCTTGAGGTGACCACTTCACCTCTAAAGAGACAAGAACACTTTCCTAAGGTGATAGTGCGTAGGTTCTCTCTTAGTTGTCGCCATTTGGTGGTTGGGTTGGTATTTTACCAACCTAAAATATGTGTGATAAAATTTTGGTTCCACTTCCAGGGAGGATTTTAAATCCTCTTCCAAACCCTAACGACACTTTGGAAATATTCTCTTACAAATCATTTACCCTTAGCTTACCTAGTGACTCCATTGAAGAATGTTTTCTTTTCCACCATTGATGGACTCTTCTTGAAGCTCATCTATTGACTCCAATTTCCATGACCCCGTCTTTTCTTTTTCCCCCTTTCCATCATTTGATGAGCATTAGTCTCAGCTAGAGAGTCCATTGAGGTATTACCCTAAGTGATGGAATCATGGCCTCACGATACATACCATGGATAATCCATAATGTGTATCATTCTCTGGATGTTCAAAATATCCATGGATATCCAAAACATTTATCTACAAAGTGGAGGGGAAATTTCCCTAAATTTAATGCTGATCCAACTTTAGAAGTCACCCATGTCATGAATTATATTATGTATGCTTTGATCTTAAATATGGTACATGAAGATGTGCTGATGAAATTTTTTATGTCTTCACTAGAATAGAGTAAAAATGGTTTGATCGCACACTCATGTAATCTGAATTGTATCCATTCTTATACAAATCTCATTGAAGAATTTATCAGGCATTATCTGCCATCTAGTTAGAGTTTTCAAGATGATTTTCAAGAGCTCAAACACGCTCTTTGCAGAGAAGGTTTTTCAAGCGATGAGGAGACAATAGATGAAGTACTTGAAGGACAAATATGTGAATAAAGTTACCAAGAACATCCCAAAGAAGTCTCTCATGTTGAATATCTAGATGAGACATTTGTTGAAGATGAGGTGCTCATATCCACCCTTCCACTTGATGAAAAAATACAGATGTATGCTCCTCATACATATCAAGAAGATAACATGATGAGTCATGAACTTTTTGAAGAAATCAATGAATCTTTATCCCATGACAGTGGAACTGAAAAATTATTAGAGTATCCCTCGGATACAACAACTCCTTTATAAAAAAGGAATACAAAGAACTTTGCAGTAAGGATCAAGCCATGTGTAATGAATAAGTGATGGAATAACATGCCCATGAAGAGAAAAAAGAATCCTGGTGAAGTAAAACATGTTGAGGCATAATTATCTTCTCTCCCGCTTGATGAAGGTGAGGTTTTCCAACCTTTCTCTCCTCCTGCACATGATGTTGAAGAAGCGACCAGTCTCAATGATGAAGAATTTGAAGATCCAGATGAATATGTCCATGCCTCTACTCCTCGTGCACACGAAGACAAATAGATGATCATTTTAAATCATGTTGATGGTCTTATGAAAGAACCCTTAGATATGGTTGATGAAGATATATACACTTTCATACATACTGGTAGACATAGATGGGATCTTGGTCATCTCTTTTTTTATAGAGACCCTATTTATGACATTGAGGGTGGCCCTCAAGAAAACAGGTTTTAGTTTTCATATTTAGAGAACTACTTTGCATGCATATATGATTCATATGTTTGTAATCTTGATGATGACATGATTACAAATTTATTCGAGGATGACCGATCGCAACATTTTCAGGACAATTTTCAATCATCGCTTGGGACTTCTGATGCATATAATTTTGGGGATACTAATTTTTTGTATGAGGACTCTCAACCACCTTCATCCTCAATTTTGGAGGAATACCAGGACATGGCCATCTCAAAGAGATCATAGGTTCACTCTAGAAAGACGAAGTATTTTCATATTGAGGATTTCTACAGGGATTCACATATGAAGAGGATAGATTTTTCTTTCTCTAGACCTAAGGTTGTCCCTTACTGCATATCTTCTTCTCCGGGAAGCTATGCAATATTACTCCAATCTCTCATCTTCTCTCATTATTCAACAAAAAATGTATATTTGTGCATGAATCAAGATGGACCATAATCTATATATGATATTCATTTTCATAGATGGGTGGATCAAGCTTGTGGGTATCTCTTCAGGAAGGATCCCTTAGATGATGATAGATTCATATATTCTTTCCAGCAGGATTTCCTCCCCCCCACCCATCTCCATGATTTTAATTTCAAAATTGATTATATCTCTATTTATGCTCATGATCATTACATGCTTGAATTATATTTGTTGTTTTACATAATAAAGAACATGGGGAGATACTTTGATGGGATGATTAATTAGTTGTAATGGTTGTATGACTTCACCTGACATGATCTATCACCTGATCTCCAGGGCCTCAAGGCCCTAGTTAAGTAGTTAGGTAATCTTGTTATCCTTGAATTTTCATATCGATTTTTCATATTAGTTTAGATGAATTTCATATTTCATTTTGCTCTACTTGCATATTGATTTCAATATTAGTTTAGAATTTTTTGAAAAAATGTTAAAATTATCTTTTCTAGATTAGTTTCCATTTTTTATTTTGATGTATATGGATGAAGGGTGATAAAACCACCCTATATTATATGTTTTCTTGTTTCAGTGTATGCACGTGTCTACCAGGAGATTATATGGTTCTCATGCATTCTACGACGAGCACATGTCCCCAAGTAGGAGCCATATATTATCCCCATTTTTGGGGATATTATCCTTAGGTTGGATATATGGAGTGTTGAGATACCACATGAATAACAACGTCCACTTGAACATATAGAAGCCCACTCTATCACAACATTTTGATCCATTGTCAGTGCATCCAATACACTGGCTGGCTTCTGGAAGGAAGATGGTTCTTGCTCCATACAATACAAGCTAGGTATTGTGGCAGGTAATCACCGTAATATTTGAGGCATTAAAACATGTTGTATTTAAGATTATTTTTATTATAGAACACCTTCTTGGACATTATGATTTTGACCATATTTCACCTTGTTGAGTGTCATATATTTCCTAGTAAGTGGCCAACCTTTGGGGAAGGTTTACAAATGGGGATCCCTTGAGGGGTTATTGTACCATTCTCGACCATAATTACCAGTTACCACTCATTACATTCCCATCATATTTCCCTCTTCTTGGCTCTTTGACTTCAGTCACACAAGAAGGGCATGTACCTCATTTCATGGGAAGAATGGATTGAAAGACCAAGGGGATGGTTGTTGGTAAGAGATAAAATCCTAACACATTAACCTTCTAGATGCTCACCCAAGGATCCCGAGGACAATGAAAAGTCTCTCATAAAAAAATAATGGGACCCATAAAAGAATGACTAATAACAAAATTCCAACCATTTAGGAACATGTGCAAGCACTCATTTTAATGCTTAGGTAGAAGTCACACACATGTTTCAACTTGACGAAGCATGATGTGACCATGGTAGAGTCAAGGTGGGAACAATTCCTCATGCTTAGGTGGAATCCCCACTTTGGATTCAACTTGGAAACATCCTAAAGGAATAAAAGACAATAAATGGGCTTGGAAAAAGGTTGCATTGAAAACAAAGGTGTAGCACACGCCCTACAAAGGCACCCATAAAAGAGACAATGTGATCCATTGTGTGTCATGAAACTCATTGAAATATGAAGTATAAATACCTTTCCACCTCATCATCCACTACATGACCTTGAAAGACCATCCTTGGAATCATCCCCTACTTGAGGGTTTTGGTCTACCCAATTGTATTTTTATGACACCTCTCCCATACCTAAACTTAGTCAATTGTATAGGGTATTGGAGCATATTTTTAATTTGATGAGGTAGTTTTCATGCAGATGTTTAGGTTAATTTATTATATTTGTTTTAAACGTGTCATTATATCTTTGAATTTAGATATTTGTAGGGCATACCCTTTTGTTTTGAAGGACCTTTCTTGGTGGCCAGTTTTGGTAGAACATGCCTAGTTTTGGCTTCCATGGGGAAAAAATACCACAGGTTGGATGTTTTATACCCACACACCAGATAAAAGAGACTAAATTTGGAGGCTTACATGGAATCACGGAGGATCTTACCCGTCCCCTATTACCGAAAAGACTTTCCTAGGAGAGGCAAAATGTCACTTTTTGAGGCTTGACGTCATGCTTAAGGGGGTTTGGTGGCAATGGAGTTATTGCACATTGACACTTGACATGATTTGATGGGAAGAGAAATGTATTGATGATAACACATGAAGGGGAGGCTCAATGGGCCTCAACAACCTCTTTTTTCTTCTCCAACGACTTGGAACAGTGTCAAAACATCCCTTAAAGGGATAACATCATCTTACTTTTAGGATTTCTAATGTGTTAAAGGGAAAATTAAATATTATTATTTGGTTCAAGGGGAAAGATAAGGGTTTTTGACCCATTATCTCATTTTTTACCCTTGCTAAGTGGACAAACTATGTTTCAAGATTTTTCTATAAATAGAGATCATGTGAATCTCATTTCATAACATAATTCTCCCATTTGGAGAAGTACTTGGCTGAAATCTTCCCTACCCTTGGGGATTTTCTCTCTCTTTTTAATTTTGTCATGGTTTTCTTTTCTTTGGTGGAAGGAAGTGGTGTGTTACCTCTTATGGATAATTTCTCTTGCATATTGGTGGATAACTCTTTGTAATGTAGAAGTTTATATTGTTGATTATTTCTCTAGTTGTAGGGTTTCATATTGTCATTATCTCTTTTTCTTAGTTTCAAGGTTAACTAGTTTAAATTATTGGGGAGTATAAGTTCATAAAAATCCGCTAAGTTCATCAATTTTGTCTTGGAAATAATTTTTTACTTAAGGAAATGCTAGGAGAAGTAAAAGGGCTTACACCCTCCTAATAGTCTTCTAGTTATCTTTACTTTCCTTGGGGAGTAAGAGGGATTACAATCACAAGGAAGTATTATATTTAAATTACTCTTTGAGTACATAACCCAATAGTCAAGCCAGTAATCATTTACTTTTTTGCATTGGAGAAATAAAATAGTGCATTGGGAAACATGATTTTTTGTCATTTCAACTTTTTCCAATTTGGGTTTTGTTCCTGGTGCCTATAGAATCTATTAGCCACTAGGGAGTCATAGCTAAAGGATTATTTATTGATATTGTTATAAAATTTCATCTTCGTCCATTAGGGCTGCATAAACCCTTACTTTCTTTCACTCATAACTTTATTTTCAACCATCAGAATTAGATAAGAGTTGTCCACTTTTATCTACTTGGTCTAGCTCAAATTTTGGGTGGATTCCTTGTGATTTGTTGTGGTTGAATTTAATGTTGTAACAAAATTTTTGATATAGACACAAGGATGCAAAATATTTCTACAAACACCTTTATTTACATCCTTCTTCTATTGCTAAAGCCTAATGCTATCTTACTTGTGTTAATCTAGTTGTTTCTAGATTATCTCTTACTCTCTCAACTAGAGTTTTGGCAACTTATTTTGCAACATTATTTATCATTTTTATTTATGATATATACTTTTACTAAATTCAACAATTAGGGAAAAAATCTTAACTTTATTGTTCATCATATACTTGGGCTTGTATCATTGTTTTCCTTGTGTCTCAGGAAGTTACAATCAACATTTGAAAGGTATACTACTTCTTGGAAATGCTTGGCTACCATAAAGACCTTACTCAATCCCTTCTCCACAAATAGAAACTTGAACTATAGGGGAATTAATTCATACATCAGACTTTATGGGAATTAATCCATATCATTCCCCCCTAGGGTCACAAATATTCTCCTCTTGAGGTGACCACTTCACCTCTAAAGTGATGGGAACACTTGCTAAGGTGACAATGGGTAGGTTCCCTCTTAGTTGTTTCCATTTTGTGGTTGGTTCGGACTTTTCCCAACCTAAAAATTGTGCGATAACAAGGTTCAACCAAGAATGCATCCAATAATTACAATTCCAACTTGAATTGTAAAATACAAGTAAAATCACAAATAATAGTATTTGTAAGTTACAATATACAATTCAATTTTGAATCGATTTGTCACCTAAAAAAACGCAGCAGGTAGAAAGTATTATAATTAAGGTTGATGTATATTTTTTTTTGAATTATGATGATCGAGGTGGATCTCAGTGGCCATCCACCTTTTCCACTGAATAAACATTTTTGACCCTGACATTTTGATAAACAATGATATTCACTCTTTTGATGGAGAATATAATGTAATTTCATCTCCATTTTTTAGTTACAACCATCATATGTACATGCCTACAATGTTAGTGCACAGAATCCCATTGGAAATTCATAGTTAAGTGTGTTTGGAGTAGAGTAGTACTAGGATGGGTGACCCACCCATAAGTCCTAGTGTTTTACATGCCTATGTAAATTTTAAAACTTAGAACAACTTATCCCACATGCATTTTAAGATACCAGATCTATTATAATAGCAGAGAACATAAATACTGCAAAGAATAGCAACGAAAGAACACAATATATGAAAACACAACACCAAAATAATACCTTTATTGATAGGAAACAATGTTCACTTTCCTCTTCAAGGTGGAAACCTCGAGTAGAGAAATTCTCTATTACAATAAATTTCTAGACAAAAGTTCTCATGACTCCTACTCTTATTTATGCTAATTATATATTCTAAAGATCATTCTAGATGAAGATCCTTCTAGAAATGAAAGCTTCTATTAGGTATTCTTACATTGACTTATTCCAATTTATTAAATAAATTTATTAACTAATGTCATCCTTTATTACATGGAAATATATTATTCTATCTACATGAGGGGTTAGGGAGGTTAGGTCCCTAACATGCCCCCCCCCCCCTTGAATAGGATCATTGTGTTGAAGGTTTGAGATAAGTAAATTGTTTCATAATGGTAGTTGGCTCCCAAGTGGCATATTTTAGAGTTGTATCTTTCCATTGCACTAACACTTCCTTGATGGTGTATTGATGGATATGATGCTCGTGTTGGTGCAAGATTTCTTGTGGCTACAACCAAATGGAACATTCTTCATTAAACTCATGGAGGTTGGTTTGAGTTTGGAACTTAGTACCAATCACCTTCTTTAAGCATGAGACATGAAAAATAGGATGGAGCTTAGAATGATTGGGAAAATATAATTGGTAAGCCACCTTCCCCACTTGCTTGAGAATTGTATAAGGACCATAAAATTTGCAAGAAAGTTTCTAACAATGGTCTGTTTTTAGTGAAGTATTCTTATGGGGTTGTAGATGAAGAAACACCTTGTCCTCTTCAAGAAATTTTTGGTCAGAATGACCTTGATCTACTTGTTTCTTCATGCAATTCTGAGCCATGGCCAAATTTGTTTTGAGGGTGCAGAAAATTGCCTCACGAACTACAAGATTGTTGTTAACTTGTTAAACCTTCGATACACCTAGAATGTAGGAGAGAACCTATGGGGAATTTTGTCCATATACTGCTTCAAAAGGAGTCATGAGAGTAGTTGTATGGTAAGATGTGTTGTACCACCATTCAGTGAGGGGTAACCATTGATCCCATTGATTCTATCATTCATATGAAAAACACTTCAAATAGGTTTCCAAACACTTGTTGACAACTTCAGTTTCTCCATCAGTCTAGAGATGATAGGTAGTGCTGAGATACAATTGGGTGCCCTGGAGACGGAAAAATTATTGGAAAAAATTACTGGTAAAAGTGGGATCTCGGTCAAAGATAATACAATGAGGAATTCCATGAAGCTAGAAGATATTATCCATGAAAATTTGATCCACTCTGGATGTTGTGAATGGTTGTTGGAGAGCACAAACATGATCATATTGAGCATATTTGGAAATACGATCAACTAGCACCATGCTGACTAATTTATTGCCCTATTTAGGTAAGACCATAATGAGGTCTATATAAATATCCTACCAAATATCCAATGGAATCGAGATTGGTTTTAGTGTTCATGGGGTATTGAATTTTTATCCCTTATTCCATTGAAACACATCACATTCACCCATAAAGGTGCAAAGATCATGTTTCATACCATCCCATAAAAAAAAAACGTTTAACCCTTTCATAGGTTTTGGTGAACCTAGAATGCCCAGTTGTGGGGGAAGCATGAAGATCTGAAAGAACCGTAGATTTAAGTTGTGACTTTCTTATTATATACATATGGACTTTGTAATGAAGCTCGTTATTGTTCCAGGACTACCTGGGAGATACTGCAGAATTGTCTTGGAACTATTGGATAAGGCCATAAATTTTGGGGTCTTACAGACAATCCTGGTGAATATCTTGGAGCCAATACAATACAATGAAGGAGAGATAAAAAAGGGATCTTTCATATTCATACTTCCACGAAGGACTATCAGAAACCAAATTTTATTTTTCCTTGTTGTAAGTTATCTTGTAATCATATCCAAATATCTTGTTCACCCGTTTTTGTTGCTCTGGGGAGGAAATTCGTTGTTCAAGAAAATGCTTGAGTCTTTGATGATCAGTTTTAATTTGGAATCATTGGCCAAATAGATAAGGATGACAGAGATCCACAACATGCAGAATAACCAAAATTTCATTTTCATATATTGATTGGCTCACATGGATCTCTAAAAGTCATCTCTTGGTGAAGGCCACCGACCATCCTTCTTGCATGAGAATTGTGTCAATTCCTTTCCTAGAAGCATCACATTCCAACAAAAAAGTATTTTTGAAGTTGGGAAGGGCTAGGAAAGGAGTAGTGCACATAGCCTATTTCAAATCATGGAAGGATTGATTAGCTGCAGGAGTCCAATTGAAAACATTTTTTTTAAGGAGAGCAGTGAGAGGTGCTGCAATTTGGCCATAACTATTAACAAATTTGCCATAATAATCCATTAAATCGCGAAAAACATGCAATCCGTTGAGATTTTTTGGGCGAGGCCAATCCTACATAGCTTAAATTTTGTTAGGATTTAGCCTCACACCATCATTTCCAAAAATATGACCCAAATAGTCCACTTCTGAGGAACTAAAGGAACATTTAGATTGTTTGAGGAAACGTTGATGATGAGAAAGGAGAAGGAGAAATTGGTCCACATTGGAAAGATGGGTTTTCCATTTTTTACTATATATGAGAATATAATCAAACAAAACTAAGACAAAATGACAAAGAAAAGGATCGAAGACATGATTCATGAGACTTTGGAAAGGGGAGGGGAAATTACGTAGACCAAATGGCATGACCAAGAACTCATAATGAACCTCATGAGTTCAAAAGGTTGTGTTAGGAATGTCAACCTCTTTCATACATATCTATTGGTAATAAGAATTAAGATCAAGTTTAGTAAAGTATTAAGCACCACTCAATTCATCCAATAGATCATCAGTGAAAGTAATGAGAAACTTGTCTTTGATGGTGAGATTGTTGAGAGCATGAAATTTGGGATGCATGCACCATATGCCTTCTTTCTTAAGGACCATGACTATAGTAGAAGTATAGGGGATAGTACTATGGCGATTGAAACCCACGTTGAGAAATTCTTGAACAATTTTCTCAATTTCATTCTTCTCGGAAAAGGGATGACAGTACGGGCAAACATTGGGAGGAATAATACCTAGAACTAGAGGAATGGAATGATCATGAACATCGTAGGAAGGGAGAATTCCATGGTGAGTGGAAAAAAAAAATGGTCTTTGGAAAGTATATATTGGAGGTCAGGATGCACAAATGGTGCCTCAACTACTTGAATGACATTGATTTGGGAAATAGTTCACGAATGGCCTTTTTCTAGGAGCTTTTCCATTTGATGGGAACTCATGATCTTAGGGGAGCCTCCTATGATGCCTTAGAACTTATGTTGTTGGTCGTTTTGTTGAAATTGCATGGTCAAATCCTTAAAACACATGACGATGGGACCAAGACTACATAACCATTATCCACCTAACATAATGTGATAACCCCCCATGTCTATAGAAAACATATGATATTTCAGGTTTTACTATCCAACTTGGAGACACACATTTTCACAATGGCCCCCACATTTCATGGAACCTCCATTGGCAATCATGATTTTAAATTTTTTGAATGCATGGATATAGAAATGGGTTTCTTGAGAAATGAATCGATGAATGAAATTATGGGTGCTACAAATGTGAATCAGGATGATGACCTTATGATTTTTATTGTAGCCAATTATCCTGAGGGTTTGTAGAGTAGAGAAGCCAATGAGTACATTCAATGAAATGACTAGTTCAAATTCTATTGGATCTGATGGAAGAGTGATAGGAGTTGGCTGAGGTAGCTCTGTTTCATGGGAACCCTTGACCTCATCTTCATCAACATCCTTAGAGATGGCCATGAACAACTTATGTTCCTTACACTTATGCCCTGAAAAATATTTTTCATCACAATTATAGCAAAGACCCTTGAGTTGGAATTCAACCATTTCTTTCTAGATTAATATTTTGATCTTGAGAGGGGTGTGATGAGGGGAAGGAGTGGAAGGGAGAGGGAAGGAAGGGAAAGAAGGTTTGTAGTGTTTGGAAAAATAACATGCTCGGATTCCTTGGCATGTTCAGTAGCTTCCAACCAAGTGTGGGGGAAGTTCATGAGGACTTGGGATTTGATTTCATCCTTGATGCCACTGATAAAGAATTCTTAGAAAAATTATCAGACATACCCTCTATTCTGATAGATAATTTCTCAAATGCATCGATAAACTCTTCCATGGTATCTGACTATTTCAATTTGGTCAAATGGCCCAGGGAATGCGTATCGATGTCAAAGTGTTCATAAATTTTGGCAACAAACTTTTTCCAAGCTACATATCCTTGGCGTGATTTCCGACTCCATTGCCACCATTTACACCATTTAGGATCCAAATAGAGGACACTGTAATGAATTTTGTCCAAGTCATCAGTGATGCCATGCAAGGAGAAGTAGTGTTCCATTTGAGTGACCCAACCAATGGGATATAAGACATCAAATTTGTTCACCTCTGCTCATGGAATATGCAAATCATGACGAAAAGGGTTGGACTAAAACTGTTGGCAATTGGAGGAAGTTGTTCCTTCTAGGTTAGAAGGTTGGTCAAATGAGGAATGGATTACATGAATGGGAAGTTTTTCGAGGACCTTGGCAGCAAATTACTCAAGTCGAGATTCAAGGTGGGATACAAGCTAGTTGGCAAGGTGGGAATTGATATCCTCATTCACTTCCTCTTCATGTAGTCCATTTGGGAATCTATGTGGGTAGAGATGCGGTTTTCAAGGTCATGGTTGCGAGTGGTGTCCATAAGGAGGGGAAAACACATGAAGACGTGGGAAAGAAAGGTGGTTGAAAAGGGAGAGTGGGTCCACAAAAAAACAAGGCTAAAAAATGATATGTATCACTGTGATCAGGATGAAAAGAGAATTCCAATGGAATACATCCCAAGTAGAGGTGTCAGGAAGGATTCCGGTTGAGCTTGTAGTGAATATCGATTCCAAGATATTTTTATGAATTCACTTCCTCCAAGTTGTTTTTTTCATATATGAAGGTATCATAAGTGATCTTATTCGATTTAATGATAATGACTTTAGTCTTGTTAGTATTAAAAAGCATAACCATATTGGAACAAAAATCCTTGAGGATCCTTAGTTGCTTTCCAAGATCGTGGAGAATCCTTGCCATAAGAACGATATCATCAATATAAATAAGAATATTGATGACATAACCAATGAGAGTAAGGTCTACAAAACCAACTTCTTCCAAAAAATATTCTAGCTTGTCAATGTAAATGCCAAAAAGGGTAGGGGACAAGGGAGAACCTTGCTTGACTCCAATATTGCAGTTAATATCTTTCGACCAACCCTAAATTTTTTTAAATTTGGAAATAACAATCTGATACGGCCTTGTTGTTGCAACTCTTAACTCGGAATGAGCTTTTATCTCTTCCAAACTATCCCAAAGGTTTTTCCTGGAATTGTGTCAAAATATTTTCTAAAGTCAACAAAACAACAAAAAAGATTGATTTTAGTATTATAGAACTCCTCTACAATGATCCTAAAGGTAGCAAGATGGTCCATAGTTGAAAGATATCTCCTAAACCATAGGAAAAATAATGTCTCAAAAATGACAGGTATCACTTCAATCAGGACGAAAAGAGGAGTCCAATGGGATAGTTATCAAATAAGGGTGCGAGAAGGCCTTGAATTTTTTGTTTTAACTATTATGGATTTATACTCCGATATGAACAATATTGTAGTGTCAAAATGCCCAAATTATTAACATGAAAAAAAAAGGTAGCAATTTCTCAACCAAAATGGAGGAGGCAAGGTTGCACGACAAAAAACTTGTATGTTCCTTGTTTCTATTGTTTTTTTCCCAAGGTTTAGGTTTTTTGTAGGGTTCCTAAAGACAAATGTTTTCCTTGTGCTATATTTCTCTACTATATGTGAGGGGTCAAATAATAGAAATTGGCCCAATATATTAGGGCATCAATTAAGGAGGCTAGACCATACCCTTACCCATATTACTCGATTACCATGGTATTAGATATTATCTTCTCAAGTGTTTTTCTCGGTGGCACTATAGTAGTGAGATGACCGATCGGTTTATCTATGGAGCGCTTCAGGAGATCTAGGCCAATATGTATATAGGTGTCGTATGATGCGCTACAACTCGAAGGGGTGCCAACAAGGGTTACAAGGGTGGCCAACAATGCGCGCTTAAGTACCACTTGCAGTTCCTACGTGTATGCTTCCCCAACCGTGGACTTATGCCCTAAACGATAAATGTCTATAGTTTTAAGACACTGGAACTCATCTCTACATGAAAAAAAATAACCCACAATTCCTACCAAGGAAAGTTCTCTTATACCACTATTATAATAGAAAAAAGCTGAAATAATACAAAGAATAACAATGGAACAACACAATATATGAAACCACAACACCAAAAATACCTTTATTGATAGGAAGCAATGTTCGGTTTTCTCTTCGAGGGGGAAACCTCCAACAAAGCAACACTCTATTACAAAAATCTTCGAACAAAACTTCTCATAACTCCTACTCTTATTTATACTAATTTTGTCTTCTAAGGATCATTCTAGAGGAAGACCCTTCTAGAAGCAGAAGCTTCTATTAGGTCTTCTTTCATTGACTTATTCCAATTTATTATATAGGACTTATTGACTAATGTTGTCCTTTATTACATGGAAATATATTATTCTATCTACCTGAGGGGTTAGGGAGGGTAGGTCCCTAACATGCATCATGAGAATTATGCTCCTCTCACTCTCTCATATATAATATAGGTGAAGTAGGTCCTTTAAGAAGGAAATGGAGTGTGATGTAAATATTTTTGTGAATGAGCATAGCTCACACATCTCTCTCTTCAGAGATAAGCTACCACCATTTTAATTAGCTTGTGTGCTTTGCATTTTACAGTCTTTTGTATTCCAAACAATTGTTAATAGAATCCAAGGTTAATTGTATTACTATGTCTCTTGCAATATCTCTGTGTTTTATTTTGTCCCCTCATAAATCCGGATCAACTCATGTGATTTTGTATTCCAAACAATCATTAATAGAATCCAAGATTAATTGTATTACTATGTCTCTTGCAATATCTCCGTGTTTTACTTCGTTTCCTCATAAATCCGGATCAACTCATGTGATTAACAACTTGAATGCTTGAATATGTTTTGTAGATATTTATTACTTGTTCTTGATTGACATTAATTTTATGTTCTTATATTTCCTTATCTTTGTATGCCGTGAGTGCTGAGTTAAATGGTAAATGTGTAGACAAAGATGAAGAATAACAAAATGCATATCAATGTAAATCCATTTTAAATTAGATCTTCAAAGTCCTATAAATTTGTGCTTCTATTTCACTTTGATACCTCTCCTCACTTATCAGGTATGGAAAGTTAAGCATAAGTCAATTTACCTTGTATTTATTGTTTCTTCAATGTTTCAATGCTTCAAAATATAACAATGGAAAGTTAAGCATAAGTCAATTTACCTTGTATTTATTGTTTCTTCAATGTTTCAATGCTTCAAAATATAACAAGTTACTTTAATAGCTTGCCAATTTTCTTCCATGCCTTCAATTCCTCACTTTAGCTATAATCCTTCTCGAGGGTTACCATCTTCCCATAGTTAACCTATTATTTTTAGAGTGCACCACTTGTACTATAACTCAAGGAACCTTCACTGATTGGTAACGAAGGAAGGAACAAACTAGATAGGGATCAATGTGTCGAGTAAGTGGGAAAGTATGCAAAACCAAGCAATGACGAAAACACCACACAGTTTCGTATTATCTAATAGTTAATAGTACAGAAAATTTTGGAACGGTAAGATATAAGTAATTCACTTTGTTAAGAATTTCACTTGAAAAAACTGACATGGCCAGATTGCGGCATACATCATTGTAACTTTCAGAGACAATGCATCAACCTATAAGATACAAAAATTTGTTCTAACTTTCAGAGACAATTCATCAACCAATAAGATACAAAAATTTGTTCTAACTTTCAGAGACAATGCAACAACCAATAAGATACAAAAATTTGATGCCATATGCAGATGTTTATATCTTATCATCGATTGATAGACAAAATCTTTACTAAATGAAGCTATTATTTGTGAGGTGAGGAGGTTTGATTGCTATTTGTGGTTTGAAATGCCTTAATTTTTAACATATACTATTTGAAAACAGATTAATGACTTTTGGCAACATATGCAGAAGTATTTTGATTTTATTTTAGAGAAGATATGCAGAAGTATTTTAATTTTATTTTAGAGAAGATATGCAGAAGTATTTTAATTTTATTTTAGAGAAGATGTGACCACGAAGATATATATATATATATGTGTGTGGGGATATAGTGATAAACGAGTTTAAAGAATGTCTGATAATGTACCCACTATGATTTCTTGGGCAGGCCACGCTTGTACTCTGTGCCAAGTCGAGGAAAATATTAAGCATTAGATCTCAGTTTCTAACGTTATTATGGTGAAATGGCACTCCATTATGGTTGGGTTCAATCACCGTAATAATGGAAGGAGCTCTTTAATGACAAACACTCGATTCTGGAGCACCGTTTATTAGAAAGACGTCTGGAGTATATAGTTTGACGGAGTGTTGCCATACTTATCCCTTTACTCCCTGCTCACTCACAGAGAAAAATTCCAATGATCGCAACACAGGCGTGAGTATTGTAATGCAAGGGCCAAAGGCTTAACCCTAATTTGGTTTGCTGTGGTACATAATTCTTTGAAGGACCAAGTTGACGTGAGTATTGTAATGCAAGGGCCAAAGGCTTAACCCTGATTTGGTTTGTTGTGGTACATAATTCTTTGAAGGACCAAGTTGAGAGTATACATGTAAGTTGAGAGCACTAGTGATATTAGTGATAGGTAAAGGACCACGTGGATAGCACTAAAATATTAGTCACGATGGATAATTCACAAGTAGTTAAAACATAATATATTATAATATATAATCAAATTTATTTTCTCTAAAGAGGTAATGTTTTTGGGGGCCTTTGTTATTCATATAGACTTAGGGCTTTGTTATCCATATGGAGTTGGCACGTGTTAAAGTGTTATATACTATAAAAGAATTAAGTTAAATTCATTTTAACTTTAAATTTTTATAGTGATTAGCAATAGTCACATTTAAGTAAAATGCAGTGAATGGGACTATATCAACCATTTTTTACATAAAAGTAGTTATTTTTAATTAATGATCCACATGCATGAGGCACAACCATTAATGTATTAATACATTTTAAATGTATTAATTATAATTAATTATAATTAATTAATTCATTCTTTTTTTTGTAAATATCTCTGCTAATTCATTAATAATATAGTAAAGTACAATCAAGAGAAATCAGAAAGTCTTGGCCTTCCTGTACTTGGAAATGAGGCAGTAAAAAACTAGGCAAAAGCATGCATACCCATGGAGGGAAACTAGGCATTCAAAACCATATCTTGTTTTGGCAGAGTGTAATTCAACAAAAAACAAAACCACAAGTGAGTCAAACATAGGAAACCTGACAAAAGACAAGAGAAAGAGAATTAAGGAGGAAGACTATTGGGGGGAATCTCTTCAATCACTCGACTA